>JAUZNJ010028172.1:0-16270 GCA_034780135.1 Jordanella pulchra
TAAAAGGTGTATTTGTGGTTTTGGCAGCAAAGCTAAGTATGTGGGTTGCACGCACATTTATTGAATTGGAGGAAAGAACTTTAAACAAAAATATATTAGAAAATTAGCTATTTGTTTGCTGTATTAGAGCAATAAAGGAATAAGAAAATAAGGGAGTGTGAGGGAGAACAGCACACAACTAAAACAATTTGGCATCTCCTACTTATGCTGGTCACCAGTTTGGTCTATTTTCAAACAGTATTTTCCAGCTATTGTGTGTGTGTGTGGTTCTGTTGGCTGGTTTTGCTCAGCTTGCAGTGCAGACATACAATTATTTCCTCTCTCCTTCTAAATTCTTTGGGTAATGTTTGATAACTGCAGCCCTTGTCTTGGTGGGTCATTTAAATCTTGAGGATCAAAACAGTTCTAACTAACATAGATGTAATAATCTCCCACCCAATGCACGAAGCTGTTACTGAACTGGACAGTTCCTTCAGTGCCAGACTGCTGCACCCTAAATGCACCGAAGAGCATTATCGCATATTCCTCCTCCCAGCAGCTGTAAGAGTATAACCATCACTGCTGCCAACAAGCTAAAAAGGTGTTAGAATTATGCTTATTTTTGCACAAGTTCTTTCTCAGTCACTTTAAATAACATATACATATACTTTCTATTTGCACATCTTTACTGTTTTGGTTCTTTCTATACTTAGTTTATTGGTTATTTATCCTTCTTTCACTGACTAGTATATATCTGTATTTATATTCAGAATATCATTCTGCATTCACTGTATGATATTTGTACTTTTATTTTGAACCCTTTTTACTTTATTCTGTAATTTTCTGTTTTTCTCCTTATACACGCTTTAATGTCTACCTGTGTGACCCTTTTATATTGTGTGTCGTTTTGCTGCTGTTCCAACAAAATTTCCCCATGCTGGGACAGTAAAGGGGAATTTCTATTCTATTCTGTTCTATTTTATACTATTTTATTCTATTCTATTTTATTCTGTTCTATAATATTTTATTCTATTCTTTTCTATTCTATTCTATTCTATTCTATTCTATACTATTTTATTTTATTCTATTCTATACTATTTTATTTTATTCTATTCTATTCTATTTTATTTTATTTTATTCTATTTTATTCTATTCTATTCTATTCTATTCATGCTCCTCATGATATGGGACATAGTTCTGCCTCTTGATTCCCATTTCTCACATATGATGATATTGTCTTCTTTAATAGCAGGTCTTGTCTTTCCAGTGGGAGTTGTCAGCCCACCGCATCATCCTGCCTCCACCAAAAGTTGCTGAGCATTAGAAGGGAGAGTTTCAGTGGCAAATCCAATAAATAATTTTCTTTCTGGACAACATAAGAGGAAATCCAAAGGATACAAGAAACATTGTTAAAAGAAATCTAATAAAATAAAAGTTCAGTTTTAATAAAAGTTATGTTTTGTGCCACATCCATGAACTCAAATAAAAAACCAAGGATATATCCAATGTAAAATGCTGTCAGAATGCTGAATCATCACTGCTAAAAGAGGACAATGAAGATGCAGAAGACCATAAGATGGAGAGTGCAAGGTAAAAGAAGAGGAGGAAGATTGAGGAGGAGGAGAAGGGGTGGTCCAACACCTATCAATATTGCATGTGCTGAGCCAGCAAATGGATGCTTAGCCATCTGTAGGAGCAGCTGTCATATGCCATAGATAAACCAAGCTCCTAAATCATGACCTCCACAAACTTATGGACACTGCCATATGCTGTCACAAACTGAAAGATTTATTTCCTGGCTTGACCTAAAGGTAATTTAAAGGTGTTATAAACCACAACTGTTAAGACAGTTTCCTCTTCACTTCTCCCGATGTTTAGAAAATTGTCCTGCTCCTTTTTTTGGCTCTTGTGTAAGTGTTGATATAAGGTCATGTGACTCCTTCTAAATAACAATGCACCTTTTATACCAACTGCACTAGATAAACTCCCATAAAGTGAGTAAATCTGGGACTTTTATGTTAATGTAGGCTTCATGGATGAGCTCCTCCACAGATCCCACTGTTATTGTCCTTTTCTCTGCGGGAACACATGTAACTGAGACGGGTGGAACTACAGCTCCATGCACAAATCTGAGCTATAAAGTGTCAACCTGAATGGCTGCTCTGCTGCATGCATCCGTCCTGCTTTAACATTGTCAATCCAGCTGAAAACAGGACAGGTGCAAGAGAAAGAAGCCATGAGAACCATGAGACATTACCAAGTGTTATAACACTACACTGACATTAAAAACTCAGAGTATACAAGAAATGAAAACTAATTTGCATTGAGTATGATCATGTTAGATTAATTTGATGATTGTTTGTTTTCAAAAACTCTATGTTGTTTAAACAACCTCTCCAAAAATGTAAAAACTACGCAACATTGGCTACTCTACGTACTTAATTTGTATAAAAAGGAGGATGGACTTACCAATCCGAGCAAGGCTGCTATTAAAACCAACTTCATCCTGTATCTCTTGTGCATATTTCTAGGAGCGTCAGAAAGCAGGTGCAAGAATAAAGTGGGGTGAAGTCTCAGCAACTTGGGAGTGAAATAATCACGGCTGTCATCGCTGCATCTTCGCGATTCTTTCTATGGTTTATTGTCAAGAGAATAGAAATAAACTGCCCTAATAACTAGTCGCTCAAAAGTAGCTCTGTCTATGAAGCGCCCCCTGCACGCAGCTAAAATCCACAGTGAGGGTCCAAACGAAGCGGGTGATAATGACCCATGGAAAGGGTTTCTCTGGCTCGGTGCGCTTTTCTTCCGCTGGGTTGGCTCATGTGGTTGAAACACTTCAGCTCTGTGAGCCTTCAGGGAAGGAGTCATCTCCTATCCACGCCCACTCACGAACGCAGCTTGTTCAATCTTTGACAACTCGTTCCAGGATGTTGCTGTTGATTCGGAGAAACCAACAGATATGTAACACGATATTTTGAACAGACAAGCTAGTCATTTTTAGATACTTGGAAATTGCATTGAATTGGCACCTATACTCTAATTTGGTCATTTTGATGTTCAAATATTTATTGCTGCAGATGGAAGCAGTCAAACCTTATTTAGTTAGTTTTCCTCCATCAACATATTGGAAAAAAAAATAGAAAACTGCAGGGAAAATGTAAAATAATGATGATTCTGAACAGCTTTCTTTATTGTTTAATTTGCTTATTTTCATTTTCTTTCCCCTAGTCTTTTGATCCAGCTACACTTATTATCGCCACACGTTTTTCTATATTCCAATGTGTATTTTTATACCCTTTCCTCATGTTAGATATCTCTTGTCCATTGTTCAATGTCATGTTAGAAACAACGTCATGTACCTGTGCCAACAATTTTTTTCCTGTGTAATTATTGAAATAGTTAATATTTAAATATACTGTGCAATAATAGATACAAAATAATTTCTTGTTGCATTTTTAAAAATATTTGTCATTGGTCAATATTTGTAAGGTTGCAGAAACAGAGACAAATCCCATCGTTGTCTACGACATAGAAGCGCAAATACACATGGTGACAATTCTCCAACGTTTTCATGCCTGAAGCCTGCACACTTGTCTGCACCTCAAGTGCACACTTCATAAAAGAGTGTAAAGTGTAGTGCAACTATTGAGGCAGGTCACGAGTTGCTCATAAGTGTTCTTTCGCTTAGAAAAAAGGCTGGAAAAAACAGTTTCTACCTTTATTTCCTTCTTTTTCTTTTTTATTAATCTGTTTATATTACTTTTTTTTATTATGTAATTAGGTAAATACCTAAAGACAGAAGGCAGATAAACTGAGCTAAGGAAGACTTCCCCCATCAGGAATTGTCACACCATTTACCCGGGAACCTGAGATCCACAGCACCATAGATTTAAAACGTAAACAATATTCCTAAATCCACAAGCTCTACCTCATTGTTTTTCTTTCTGTATTGTATCTTTTCTTTTCTGTATTGTATCTCTAATCTCAATAATTTACTAAGTCATAAAAGCTGATTAAAGATAAAATATTAGTAAAATCTGATAAATGTTCTGCTTTAGGCTTTATGAGTGACTAAGTTCTTTATTCTATGTCAACCTTTTCTGAGCGTTATAAACAACCAGATCTGACATTTATTTGCAACTGTTCCAGCTGTTCTGTAGCATTCTGTGCCATGTGCTCTTATACCCTTTAGCAAAATTCATTAAAACATGTTTTATGGCTGCATTTCAAACTTTTGTTAGATTTTCCACGTTGTTGTTTTACTGTCCTTGGCATTTTGAACAGGAATAAACCTGTTAGTCTTCACCTAAAATGAGTTATGGGAAGATCATAGAGCTAACTGCAGAGTATTACTCAGGAAATTATAAAAAACTTCAAACCTGTATTGCATTTGGTAAAGCACACCTCTAGAACTGAAAGAGCAGCATTTTGTATTTACAATGCCCCCCCTCCAAGAAGCTATATATATTTCAAGGTTTATGTTCATACCCTTAGCAGGGTCTTTGGATTGTGGATGTTTTAGTCTCTCCTAGCTTGATGACTACAGTCAAGCTTCGGTGACTGCAGGTTTTACAGCAGGAGGCTGACAGTGAAGCCTCAAAGATTACACTGTGATTTACAGAAACCCTGTCAGAACTAAGTGCTGTGTGGGATGTGGGTTTACAACTGATGGGGAGGACGAGAGAAAGCTCATTTACTATTTGTAGATAAATAATTAATGAAAACAAAAACAGTGAAAAAGAACCAAAACAGCTTATTAGGTTAAATTAAACCTTTTTTTTATATTTTTTATTAAAGAATAAAGTAAAGATATTGTGAATATTATTTTAAAGTGTGTTAAAAAACAAGATGTTAAGAAGATACATTAACTGTTAGGGTGAGATGTAAACCAAAACATGAATCATTTCAAGTCCAAATCATGACACATTTGATCTGAGTTTTGAAATCTTTAACAGATGATGAATTTCTTGTTTAAAGGAAAAAGACTCAACTTAAGATTCAACCTAAATTCCAGAGACAGGGATTCTCACAGAGTCTGAAATTAAAGATCACTGTGTTCAATGTAATGATTCAACTTAAAATCCTTTTGGAGCTTAGCTGAAACAAATACTGCTCAGTCATTGCTGAATGCTTGTCAAGGTTTGGGATTAATAAGGTACGTTTGTATTGAATTGAATTTTAATTCATTTCAATTAATTTAGATCATAGTCAGATTGGTTCAAAGTTTTCTAGGGAAAACCTGCTGATGGCATCAGCTCATCGACAGTAATGCCTCACACCAAGCATGCATGTCGCAACAGTGGAGAGGGAAAAAAACCTTCAAGCAGAACCAGTGTGAGCGGCCATCTGCTGAGTCTGACTCAAAAAGAACCAGAGATACAGTACCAAAGGTACCTAACTAGCTCCAGAGGTGGCCCAATCCACAACAGACTCAGCCAAGCAGACGAACTCCAAGCCAGTTCGCATGTCAGAGGATGAAGAAAGCATATACACTTACACACAGTAAGAGAAATAGGACTACACTGAAAAACAGGCTCAGTTCCAACATCTATAAACAAAGGTGTTGAAGGCAGCAGCACAGGCGATATTTCCCTCAAGGATAGTCTCACTGCCACACAGGACCAAACCAGATGAAGCTACTATGATGAGAAAAATGCGGAAAAAGCATAAATTTAGAGGTTGAAAGAATGAATCTGAATGATGAAAATGGTCCCTATGTCCTCCTGTAGTCTGAGCTTATAGCAGCATAACTATAGAGATTGCTAAGGCTAGCCTGAGCCATTCTAACTATAAGCTTCAAAAAGGAAACTTTTAAACATAGACAGGGAAAACCAAATCAAATTAAATCAAGTTAAATCAAATCAAATCAAATTGAACTGAAATGAGGTTTTCCACATGCCAGTTTATGGGACATGTTCTGATTTGTAAGCAATCTTTGTAAGCAGCTTGAAGAACAAAGAAAACCACCAGAGAAGAGACTCAGGACCTCCAACCAGGCCGCCTGGTCTTCTTGTCAAGATACTTTGATTAACTATAGCAAAATCTGAGACGACATTTAATAAAACTATCTATGTCTAACTTATATTACGGCACCAGCATTCTCAGCAGAGCTGTGTGTCTCCTCCGGCACCTTCTCCAAATCTGCTCTTGGAAGCCTGAGGCAAGCACAGGGGCGTAGTTTCTCCATGGTGTTTTGGGTCTCCTCCCGATGGGACATGCTTGTAACACCTCCAGAGGGAGCGTTTCAGGGGGCATATGAAAATGATGTCTGAGCCACCTTAGGTGACTCCTCTCAATGTGGATGAGAAGAAGCTCTACTCCGAGCCTCTCCTGCATGGCTAAACTCCTCACCACCTCCCCAGCCACCCTGTATTGCAAGACGATTTTAGCTGTTTGTATCCAGGATCTGTTTTTTCGGTCATAAGCCAGATTTAATTACAATAGGTGGGAGTCTATGTATGAATACAAATTGGTGGTTGGACATGGTTCTTGTCAAAGTAGTGTTGGTTATTTTCTCTGCTGTTTAGGCATCATAATGTAAGATAAGCTGCTTCATTCTGAAGGGGTGTTTGATTTCCAACATTTTAAGAAAACCACAACTCCATTGACTCACTCTCATGCTCAACATAGATTGCCAAAAAAAGAGGCACAGGTTTTGAAATAAGTCTTCTTTCACCTTTGTTTATCTTTGTAAAAGTAAGAATGTGAAAAGAAAACCTTATCTTTTTTTGGGTGCAGTCAAAAGGCCCCAGTTTTTTTTTTTTTTATCCGAAATCACAATGCAAAGTCACACAGTCACCATCTGCTCCCAGAGAGTTAATAGAGGACGGGTGGTCCATGGCAAACTAACTATCCTATCTAAGGTTTCAGTAAAAGGATCCTGTTGTTTTATCAGAGTCATATATCTCAGTTTTTAAGAGGCCAAAAAACATTGTACATCTTAGGGCCAATAAAACTAAAACTGTCAAGTTAGAAAAAAAAGACAATTTAACAGTTAAATCTTAATTCAAGGATTACGTAACCCAGCTGTATAATATCTCTATGTATGATAATTGTTTGGTTCTTTCAGCTCCATCTCCAGAAAGCTTGAGCTCAACAGTCTCTCCCGCATCAGCAGTGAAAGAGCATAAACAACCCTGGGCAATGTGATCCATGATTTTCTTCTGAGCTCTCCCTCTAATGTACTGTAATAGCTGCAGGGGCATCATATGACGAGCAGAGGAAGCCCTTGAATTACTCTGAGAGCACTCACACCAATAACTGGAGCAATATGTTGTGCGCAGTGTTGCACTGTTGTGATGGTTATATCCATATGATTTTGAAGAAAGTTCAACGAAACAATTGTTATATCCTGAAAGGCCCTAACTGGTCAGGTTGTTACAGATCCGGTTAATCTTTTGATAAAAGAGTTGTAGGAAGTGGATGATTGCGTTAGAGTGAACTGCAGGGGGACCAGATGGCAACAGACCCAACTTTTTCCCCTGTGATTCTCTCATCTGCACAATATTGATCTGATCTGTCTACCCCTCTTTTCTCTGTGTCCATGCTCCATCCTTTGTTCACTGGTGCATGATATGAATAATTTAATCTTTATGCATTCAGAATAAAATTATTACCATTTTAATATTTTTATTCACGCCAAGTATATAAAATATTAGACTTAGTTTAAGTTGTTTCATATATGCATTTTAGTAACTTCTGAAGGATGAACTGGTCTAAATCCATTTCCAACATTGTTGTTTTTTTGACGTTTGCAGTCTCTGACCTGTGTGATGCGTTACAGTTTTTTAATCTGTTTTTCACCTCATTTTGCTCAATAATTGGGTTTTTTTTTAAAAAAAGTTTTGTTGCACTGTTAAAAGGTCAATCTGTGTTTCAGTTTAATTAAAATAATTTTTTTACATAGCTGTTGAGGCAGCTAAAAACCTAGTAAAATAGTCATATTTTTTGTCTTTTTTCACGTTTTTGGATTTCTGTGTCCTGTACTAAGACCAAGTAGAGCATCAGTGTAAATTAGAGGGATAATAGTACATGATTTTTTTTATATTTTCCAAACATAACTTTAAGATATCAGCTATGAATGTAAAATGAGCTACCTATCCCCAAAGCTTTGTAGAAGCACTTTCTTTCCGCTCAGAAAGAATTCCTCTTTAAAGTTCCACTCATCAAAACACCTCCACCTGGACCACACCTTAGGATGATGTGCAGCGCAGGTATGCAGTTGCATGAAAAATGATTTTAAATGAGGGTCCAAAGATTGTTTTATAACCCCAAAAGCCTTAAGCCACTCCACATTTTTTGCTGTGATCCTTTGTCTAAATAATGCTGCTTGTCCACGAATTTGCTCTGGGAAATCTCTGAAGCCTGCAGAGCTGGATTTTTTACTGAGGTTAAATCCAACACAGGTGGACTAATAAAATAATGGCATCTTGTTGAACAAGATTGGAACAAAATTTTGCCAAAACAAAAACAAATGGATACAGTTTATGACACTGCATTCAGTTTAGACATATTCCTAATTGTTTAGGTCATTTTTTGTTGTTTCATATCTCTTGTGTTGTCTGTTATCTGTGTCTTTGCATCCTTCTTTATTTGTTTAAAATTTCCCAAACACTCTTCCACTGATGAACGTAGCCTCCTTGCTGTGAAACCCACAGAATAAGGAACTAGATGACATCAGCAGCATATTTAGCGCCTGTGTGCAATATTTTGCTAGGATATTAATTGTGCTCTGATAAATAACCCAAATATTTTTTTCATTTTTCTTTGGATGCTGATTACAAACAGAATAAGATGTTGAGCTGATTTTTTTTAATATATTCAAATTTTCTTTTTATTTTAAGAGGGAGTGAATGGAGTTCAGTCGGCCTCTCTATTGATTAGAGTTGGGTGGACACATCTACAGCTGAAAGACTGGGGTTAAAATGAGCCTGAGGCTGAGGGCAGTCAATGCAGTCAGTTATGCAAAAGACTCTAAGTTGTGTGACAGGTAATGTGCTCACAGTTACAAAAGTAACCTATTTAATTCAAACGACAAGTTTAAGTCAGCAATGTTGTTTTTAAGAACCTAGATAAAGCTATTTTTTTCATTTTGTTTTCAACTAGGTGTAAAGATTTATTTTTGTCGTTGGTCAAATGTTTAAAAAAAAAAACAGAACGAGCATATGAAGTAAGACAAATGTAGGTTCATCTTTATTGTCAAGAAATGGCAATAAGAAAAAAAAATCACCCAAATCAAAATATATTACATAGTTTTTTTGTGTTTTTTTTTAAATATATAACAATAAGGACTATTTGAAAAACACAATGCCCACTAATAATTCATAGGGTGATGGTGTTGGCTAATTTCTCCTGAATAATCAGGAAACTATGTTGGAGTACATGGCAATATTGATTTTTATTTGAAATAAAAACCTGCTGGCTTCAATCATTTAACTGAACAGGAACTCTTTAGTTTTCATTTCACTTTAGATATAAGGTACTGTTTGTCTGTTAAATGTACTGTGGCAATAATTATTTACAAGATAGAAAACATTCTTTTTTAATACTTAATTACCAAAATTTCCAGAAAATGTCTGAATTTGTCATAAACACAGCTCCACAGCTGTTTAGAGAAGATGGTTTTTCTGAGTGGGCTAATTTGTATCTTTAAATTGAAGGTGATCTCTAGTGTCAGAGGTTAAAAACTAAACAATTATGACTCAGCAAAGAATTTCTTTCAACACGTATTCATTTAAAGCACCTATTTATTATTTTCAAGTGACAGACGACAGGAAAAAACAGATGCCCCTCCATCACGAAGCCTGCAAAATGAATCATTTGTGAAGAATCGTTGAACATCTGTCCACACATTTGAGGAAACCTGCAGTGGATTATACCCTGGAGGAAACAACACTGTCAACAATGTCCACAAAAACGAAGACAGAGTAAAAACTAAAGCTTGGTAAAGTATACTGATGTTTATAAATGACTTTTTACAGATTTTCCTTTGTGCACAGTTTTGAATTTAGATACATTATAAGTTGCCATGTAGTTTAAAGTTCAATAAATTAGATGTTGTGCAATTCACCTGCATCATGACAAATCTAATTAAGCTGAATCATCATGTGAATTGCTTTCTTGTCTGTAAAGGGGCTAAATAGCCATGGCTTTAACTTTGCATATTTACATGTTATTATTAAATAAAGGGCATCGTCCATTTTATATTTACATACATAATGCATATTTTGGTGGAAATACACAAAGTTAAGTGTTATAAAAAAGCAACATTTCTAAACTTGGATTTGATCTAATAGTCATCAGGTTAACGAATCAAGTAAAATGTCCTGAAGAGTGAAATAAAGAATTCAATTCTGCCCCCTGGTGGCCATACCCGGTAAAGTTTTTAAGGAAGTACCTCTCGGTGGGATTTAGAAATTCTCATTTTTTATATTTAGTTAAACATTTAAACAATATAATCCTTAAGAGCATTGATTTAGAACATTTATGATGCAATCTAAAATGTCCCTGGGGTGATAAGAGCTATTGCATCCTGGAGTGAGCGTGCAGTATATTGTCTTTTGTAAAATGAAAAAAACAAGCTAGAGATCAATGTAGAGAAACTGAGTTAATTAATTTGACCAACATTGATATTTATCACATTAATAAGATGGATTTGTTTTGTTGCTTTTTGCATTTATATTCAGCGTTTATTTGTTTGAAGTCAATTATATAGTTATTTAATTTGCATGAATACCTTTTCTGTTGGGACCAATTTCTTGCAGCTTTGGAGCATTTGTGGAGGCCTCCCTGTGTCCAACCAGGTCATGCAGTTCTTCCAATTCAATCAGGTATAAACAAAGTAGGGCTCTTTGCATTGACTGGCCTGGGACCTCAGCAGCAACCTTGAATGAGGTGGTAACTCAAATAAAAACAGAACTAGGCCTCAAAGAGATTACCGTATTTTCATTATTTATGCTGGTACAAAAACAGAGAAGGTCTATTAAGTGTGTCTAGTCTAAATTATTAACACAAGAACTTAAAAAGTCTTATATTATAAATTTGAAACTATATTTTTAAAAACAAATATATTAGAGTCCAGGCAGTCATCAATATGTTTATTATTGTTTATTCTGACATTTTTATATCATTCATTGGCTTGATTCAGCAACCACTCCCATCCTGAGTGTATTTACACATAACCTGCATACAAAGGAACTATATTTTAGTTAAAATATTTTCTGTAATCCTACAATCCTTATCTGGACTCCTCTTCCTCACTATGCCCTTCTCTAGCCTGTGGCACCTGCCCTACCTGCCATAACCTGATTACATTGTATATACTCATAATAAATGGCTTTTAAAGTCCAAAAAAATTATCTGTCATGTGTGCCCATCAGCAAGAGAGATTGTTCATAGTGTCCGTCTTTTGTGTCTATTTTGTTATACCGTCTGCCAACAAATGATGTGGAAGAATATTGCTACAAAATATAAACAGAAACAGCTTTGCTTATTTCTTTCTATGTCGGCACTTTTAAGTGACTTTAAGAATCAAAACAATGAATGGTTTCTTTTTTGCTGATTTAACATGTAACAGTGTTGTGATCTATTGAATATTCATTATTAAGTATTATTAAATATTAAAACTTGAAAACTAAGAGTAGTCGGTGTTTCTTACTTTATGCAACAGTAAGGAATAATTTATCATCCAAAATTTGGGCTGTAAATAAAAAGAAAACACCTCTTTAAATGCACATGGATTTTAGTCAGAGTATGTCAGAAGCAGAGCTGAAGGGAAATGACCACTTATTGTTGTTTACAGGTTTTTTTAAGCAGAGGTAGAGATTAGTAATAGAGATTACAATATACCAGGTAGAAATTAGTACCCTTCATTTTCATATGTGCATGTACAACTACAGCTTCCAGTATGTTTTATTAGGATTTTATGTTATAGAAAAACACAAAGTAATGAGTAATTTTTCTGTGCAAGAAAAAAGACTTATGGTTTTTAAACTTCCTTTAAACTTAAAATCATGAAATCTGGCTACATTCAAGCAACTTTAAGTCAATACTCAAAAATAAATGTCCACCTGTGTTTTATTTAACCTCAATGTAAGCACAGCTGTTATATGTGTATATATATATACATGCAGAGATGTATATGGAGGAATGTGTTTTACCTCGAAAAAAGTGCATTTCACTCTGAAAACACAATTCCAATGATACAATATAGTGTTGGTCTCATCCTGGTGTGGTAATACACTCATTTGGATGGAATACTGAAGAGGATCAGAGTTGATAAAAGAACAACCCTGTGACAAAACCTTTTAGAAGCAGAAAAATACCTGAGGATCAGAGGAAGATGCACTTTTTTCATAGATGTTAACAAACACTCCCCACCTAAGAGCTTGACATAATTCTCTTGTATTTTTTTGTGAAGATGGGCCAGCTGACTGTAGATGTAGAGAGCTGGTGGAGACCAACGAAAAAAAACCTAAAAGATGGTTTTACAAATCATTGACTCGGACGAGCAAATGTCATACCTTTTATTTGTAAAATATTTTTTTAAAAACCACATTACATTAAAAGTTGCATGGACTGAAAAATTTATACAAAGACTTTCAATGTAGAACTGAAATGAGATGATCACATTTTAGAAAAAATGGCAATGTATATAGCCAAAACAGCAACTTCAAAAATATTAAGTGTGTAAAAACAAAGGTCTACAGTATATCACAAATAATTGCAAATATGGTTATATATAACTTTTTCAATCGTTTTTTTTACTTTCAGCTACGCATAATATCAAAAGTATGCAGCCAGTTTTCAAGTGTATTGGGATGTACACTTAAAAGTAACAGAAACAAAAAAAATAAATATCTTTATGTAGAATTTTTACAGCATGTCTTTCACGCCATTAAATGAAATATGTTTAATTGTATGAAACCCTTACTAACTGTTTTGTGTTTTTTTCCGAAACACACCATATAAGGGTTGGAAGCCAAACTTGTTTTCTACCTTTGATTTTTTTTCTTTCCACTCAGGTCAAAATAATGTGATTAAACGACTGACATTCAAAGCAGCCACTGGCCCATGAAGCAGCGTTAGGTTAGGGGTTATCTTGATCAGGAATACTTTAGCTGTAGTGAAAAGGCATCGACTGCGCCTCTGGACATAATCTGTCTTGTCCCTGTTTGGATGCAGAGGACTGAGGGTCAGTAGTGTCAGAGCCTTTTGGCCCCTATAAACAATGTTTTGAGATGAATTTACACAGACAGTCACACTAATGACTCTGGAACCCGCAGAGTCACAGCTTGTACGATACTGCTGGTGTCCTCTGCCTTCACCTCATGTGTGTATTGTGTAAACACACGTACATGTATAGAAACTATTTACAGCACTGTGGTTATTCAGTCATGCACATGGAATAACTTCCTTTTATTCTAAGTAGTTTTTTATACTGTAATATATGTCAAGTTTAGTTGAAAAGCCGATTTTGAAATTTACTAAGTAAGAAATAGTTGATTTTTTTTTGTTTGTTTGTTTGTTTGTTGTGTTTTGTTTGGTTATTTTGTTTAAAGAGGTTGAAAATAAAAAAGAAGTGAAAATGTTTGTCTAACATTTAAAAGTAACTTGTTCAAAAAGTTTAAAGTGTAAGCTGCAGCAGAGTTTTTGGACAAACCAAATGATGCTGGTAAACTGATCCATGTATTTGTGCATAAGGCTGGAACAGATACTGGGAAGCAAGACCATTTAGGTATAATTGAGCATATTGAAGTATCAGTGAGCCGATCCAATAAAGAGAGAACCACAAGTTATGTGTTAATCCTGTAAAAGACGTGCGGCAGCTGGTGGTGTTAAAGGGAAAACTTACTGCCCCAGGTTTTGTATTAATAAAACTTGCTGATGTTTTGCTGTCACCTCTAACTGAAATACATTTTTTTTTGTAAAACTGAGCTGGTTACTATAAAAAATAAATAAATTAAAAAAAAACTTTAACTGCCTCCATAATAGTAGCCGGCTATTTAGAATTTGGTCCAGAGACTCGTGGGTAAGAAGAGGTATATTGAAAATATTTCATACTGATTCAGAAACATTTTGTCCTAACCCAATGTTCCAGATTATAGATAACATCGATGTGTCTAACATAGTTTGAAATGCTGCCATTAGATCCAAAAGTAAAAACATCAGAGCTTCCAGTGTCCCTGTAGTTTAGCTACCTTGGGTGTGGAATGATCTTTTATCATTTAGTTAGAAAAACCACAAAAAAACAGCAGCTATAAAAGTGACACTTTTCTGATAATGTATGAAAATAACCAGTGTGTAAATACTACTTAGCAACACAAAGTTCAACTTGTGCAAAAAGTGCTACTTACAATTTTAAAGTGTGATGCAAACAAGAATCTGTAAAATAAGAAGGGAAAAATCTCTGTGACTACAGACATCCAGAATGGAGGACAGCTATAAAAACTGTGCATCACCATTACAAAGCCCCAGTATAACAATGTGTCCTCTCTTAATTGGATATTTGTTGACTGTTTCCAAGGATGGTTGACATACTGCCACAGTTAATTTCCTCTGAATAAACAGGAGATGTAGGCAGGATTTGGGACACAATGGCCACTGACCTCCTCAGGACTTTGAAGGAGCCCATAAAACATCCCATGTAGCACATACTCTGTTTTGTTTTTTGTTAGAAGATATGGTTATTGCTAATGTCTGTTATTGCAAGGCAGCTAATCCAAAAAATTGTTAAATACGAACACGGAGACAATGAAAAGCATTAATATCACCAAAAAGAACACCTTAAGGAGAAAGAAGAGAAGGACAACAAAAACAAACAAGCATAATGAGGTCACGCTGCTCTGCCAAGGGTAGAATAGTGTCATGTTTCTAAGGCTAGAAAAGCAAAGTGAGTTAAAAGTATACTGTAATTTTTATGAAGGAAACAAAGCAATCAAATACATAAAATATAGTTAAAGACATTAAGGGATATACATTTTAAAACATGTCTACACAGCTGAACACAAGGTGAACATAAAATGTCAAACTACTGGGTTGCAGCCTTAGAACAGACATTTAACAGGCCTCTGAAGGCATGTTGATCCATCGGAAAGATCTTATACCAAAAGAAAAAAGTTAGCCATAAAGAAAAAAAAATGTAATTAATCAAATTATTCTTTCCCAAAACAAACTCTTTTTGAAAAAAAAAAAAAGCCCTGCTCTTATATTCTTATCGACTTCTCTTGATTTTGGGAAGGTGATTTTTTGTAACCCCTTGGAAAACTCAGCTAAGTAAAGTCTCAAGAACCCATGCTTGGCAAACAGCAGCATTATCTCATATTTAGCAAGTGTTATACATGATCTGTGTTTGTCTTATTTCTGTAGTCTATCCATCCATCTTCTACCACTTGTCCATCAAGGTCACAGAGGCTGGTGAATATCTCGAGCAGCGTATCAGTCAAAGGAAGGGTCACCACTCCTTCACAGGGAAATGATTCACACACACACACACCTACACACACATTAACACCTAAACTTAAAGACAAAAAAATGCTGCTTCTTTCTAATTTTTTTTGTACACATCTTTATCAAGGTGTGGTTGCTATGTCGTTTTTAATATGACTGAGGAAATCTCTATGGAAGTTGCTTTCAATTCAATTCAGTTTAAAGTGGCTTCATTAATCCCAAAGGGAAATGAAATGATAGCGGATTAAAAGGCTTTGCCGAATTGCAATCATCAGTTTCAGTTGATCAGCTGAAGCATCTGATCAGCAGGGAAACCTGTAAAACCTGCAGGACAGCAGGCGTGAAGGACTGACTTTAGGCATCCCTCTTCTAGAGTCTATCTTTGGCCTGCTGCTGTCTCTTCCTGCTCTGTGTCCCCCGGCAGGCTGGTCCTATTTTCCTTCTTACGGTATTTTAGTATTACTGCTTCCACAGTCTATTTTATATGGAAACTGCTTTTCAAATGAACCACTCAAATGAAATAGTTAATGACCCATCAGAGCCACCTTTGCTTCCTTTCTCCACCTTCCCTAGTTTGTGGTCACACCTACAGTATATTTATCTACGTTTTCTCCTGCATCAGTTAGAACTGAAGAAGCCTCTTGGATGAGAGGAGAAATGTCTTCTTAAAAATTTCACATCCAGTTGCCTAAACTAGACTTTCCTAGCTTGCTTTTGAATCACGTCCACGTGGGAATACCTGGGAGGGGCGGCCACAGAGGAGGCCAATGCTTTGCTACGGGTAGCCATGGCCACCCCTGGCCCCCCCCATTCAGCTCTGCCCCTAGCTGCAGAAGAGTTGGAA
>JAUZNJ010028173.1:0-16269 GCA_034780135.1 Jordanella pulchra
ATACATACATATCATACCATGAATGTTTTCAACACATATTTTGTTATTTTTGCAGAAGTAGGACTATTAACTTTTTTCCTAGATATATTTTCCTTTTTGAATTGTGTGTAAATACTTCATAAAAGGAAACTGATGAGATTTGCATATCAGCCAATGTAGACTCCAGCGTTGCATAATATTCTTAGATATTTTTGTATTTCTATTTTGTTCAGATATAAATAACAGTCATCATAACACTGAAGGATCAAGAAAATCCACACCTTATCATTTTATTATTCTCAAAAATTGCCTCCTGTTTAATGCTTTTTTAAAACTTCCCTTCCAGTTTGTCTTGACTGCCTGTGTGGTTGTCTCAATTGCAGAAAAATTGACATCTCATGTTGTATTTCATCATGTTGGTTGACTTGCTGCTGAAATATTAATCCGGATTGCGATTTACAACAATGTACAATTTACAACAGCCGTCTCGATCATTAATCTCCCCTGCATGTTCAAATGCATTTCCATTGTTTCTTAAAAAGAAATAGGATCATGGGACATTTTAAGACAAGAGTCTTCAATTTGTTTTTCCTCGCTTCTTAACAAATGGCAACGTTTTAATCCGTGCTTCCATCCCTCAAGACTGAAAATACAATTTCATGATCACCTCGCTGCCGGAGCCTTGTTTAATAATTTCCAATTATGCAGTCAGGCACCTAGTCCACAGCATGAACTCCATCGTGCTGCCTGAACAGCAGCTGGCCCGCTGCTCTGTGTGTGCTCAGTCACCTTGATATCATCAATGAGCATGTTTCTCCATCCTTTGCAGGTTACAACGCAGAGACCAGTGCTGCTCAGCATTAATAATACAGGAAGGTATTGTCCAAGAGGGAGTTTACTCTCTGTCTCCGGCTAAAGCCTTTTTTCTTCAATTTGTTACGCAGTTTACCCAAACACAGAACATGGAGCGTTTAAGGCCCTGCATGTGGTGCACAGGGAGGACCTGCACTTATTGTGGGAGAAACATGCCCCCTTTGAAAATATACATTTATTAAACACTATGAAAAGGTACTTTCACTATTTCTTTATTTATTTAAAAGTAAATTCATTTGTAACATCAGAATTGGAATTTACTGACATATTTTAGTGTGTTGTACTTGTTAAACTTGCATAGGTTCTGTTTAGAAAAATAGAATAAAATACAACCAAAATTTATTGAAGGCTATTCTATCTAACCAAGTTTAGGCCAAAAGTTTGAACAGTTTACCAGTAAGAAGTTTTAGTTTGGTTTGTTCATTGTGTTTTGCATGTTATACAACTGTACAAATTATATTCAATAAATTGGAATATTATTGAAAAGTAACACAATTCTCAAAGTGAAACAATTAGTATAGGTTAAATACACAGAGACTGATGCTTTCAATGTTTATTTTCTGTAAATAAGGATGATTTTACATGTACTAATGAAACCCCTACATATAAAATGTGATTACAACACTAGAGCAATCTAAATACAATACTTTAAAAGATAAATGTGAGCTAAATGAAAAGCATATTTATTGCTTTAATTCCTACAAACAAGCCTATTTACATATTCAAATTTATTATGAGTGAATGTGTTTTGCTACAATTTTGAAATATTTGGTTTAGATTATTCAAGTAACAAAAAAAAATTCATATTGACTTATTTTACAAAGTGACTAATTTTAGCTGATTAGTAACAGCTTTGCTCTGGTTTATCCCTCATTAGTGAATAACAAGTAATATGCAGTTACCTAAATAGTAATAAACTCTTAGACTGTATTCTAACAAAGAGACAGCCAGTATTAAGATGTGCTGTTAATCATCTTAAACTGCCTTAGTGTTAAAAACTCAGCTGGCTAGCAAATTTAGCTAGTTTATCTCTGGTGCAAGGCTAATTATAGCTTGTCCTAACTTAAATTCCTTCCCAACCTACATATTTTTTTACCCACAAGTCTTGTTAAATGTTATACTCGCTTTAATTTGATATACTAAATGTTAATACAACTCCTGCAAAACATATCAGACTTACTGCTGTAATGTAACTAAACCAACATCTTTAGATAAGTTGGAATCAAAAGGCTTACCTCAGTTGTTAACGTTGTTAAAATTGAAACTAGACTAAACAAGGCATTTATAAAATATGCTTAATGGATAATATTTCTAACAATCAGAAAGTAGTTTTCAGTTAAAATAAAACGTCTAAAGACTGGCCTGTTAAAACATAAAAAGATAAAATATTCATTTAACAAATATTAATCTAATTAATTTGTTTGATGTAGATACAGCTGCTGTTCATGAATCCTAAAAAGCCTCCAAACAAAACCCTACAAAAATCTTCTTCGCTCAAATAAATATTACCCTAAAGTTTACAGAGGAATGGATCCGAAAAGTGTGACAGGCGACGTGCATGTTTAAAATGAGCTCATCTCTCTGGAATCATTAGTTTGGGGCTGCGAGCAGAACATTTTCCACCACAGCAGCAGTTTCAAATCACAATGCAATAATATTTTCCGGTTTAATTTGAAATGATGTCGCGGGGTGGAGGTGGGAGGGTTGCGAGGGGCTTGATGTGGCAAAGGAGCCCTGGATGTTAGTGGATTGTCCCACATTGCTCATGCTTTCATGGATTACTTAATTATCTGCCCGTGCCGACGTTATGCTCTGTTAATGGTGGCCAATATGGCCCTTACCTCGCACAAGGAATAAATTGTATTGCTCCATCTCCCTCCATCTTTAAATGGATACTTCCTCCCACACAAACAGGCCTTCCTTCCCCTTCTCTGTTCGTATAGATCATGTAATTTGTAATTGGATAGGGAAATCTTAAAAAGAGCTGGCCTTATTTTACACCAAAATAGCTTTAATTTGGCACTGTTGTTTCTTTCCAGACAACCTGCTTTATTCATCTTTGCATGAAAAACAAGAGTAGGATCATCACTGATTCCTGCTGGGTTTATGATTTTGAATCATGAAGAGTGAAACTTCTCAGAGAAATTGTTATTGCCTCTGTGGGAAGCACTGTGGTGAACTGTGGAACTGAAGATAAAAAAAGGGAAAAAAAAAAACTATCAAGTTAATCATGAGCTCAGTCAGGCAGAGAGTTGTGAAATGTGCACCTTGAAAAGGAGGAGGATGACGGGTGCACAAAGTGTTGTCAGGAGGTCAGGGTCGTTAACAGCTACTAGACAGCAGCAGTGGAGGAAGTGAGGTGATTAACAATAAGATGCTCTGTATCTACAAAAAAACAAAAACAAACCTTTGGTACTAAGGCTCTTACAGACAGTGGTCAGGCATTGATTACAAAATTTAGTCACCTTGCCATGTTCATGTAAAGCCGAAGGGAAAGGATATACTCCCATTTTAAAATGGAAACCAGAAATTGTCATATGCATTGGTGCGGTAAACCCCGAAATAAAATCTAGCATAACAAAATATCTTCAAAAACATAATAATGACATAATAATTAAAGACACAGCATTTAATCTCACTATGAATACAGCTGTTGTAAAACATAAAAACAGCAACACAAAGAAGAAGGGACAAAGCAGAAAGGTCAAGGAGGAAGTAATGGAGAAACTCAAAGTAGGGTTAGGTTATAACACAATATACGTAGCCAATGAACATCCCGAAGAGCTTAGAAACTTTCCAAGCTTGACCATGACCTGGATAACTGAGAACCTTCACAGATATCCCAAAAAGCAATGCTCAAACCATCATCTGGTAACACACAACTGCAAACATACCAGGACATGGCCGCCCACAGACTGGGCATTAATCAGAGGGCCATAGTAACTCCTGCAGAAAACTTGTTGACAGGACATCGACTAGTTGTGCTCTGGCTAAATATGTTGGTAAGAACGCCACTTTAGAAAGAGAGCCATAAGAAATCCCATCCAATGTTTCCCATAAGTCATTAAAAGGACAGAGTGCACATGTGGAAGAAACTTAGGACCAAAAATAAGATTTTAGCTGGTGGCCATTAAAAGCAACACATCACTCTGAAGATGTAATTTCCTCCAAGACACATAACAGTGGTGGCATTTGCAGGGCATTCCTGCTGAACAACAAATTTTGATGTTTGAGTGAACCAGTCAAAGTTCTGAGCTAAACCCCCAAAACACTTGGGGGTCATTAACACTCTCTGTACTGGAGCTATTTTGCAACAAAATAATACAAAGAGATTAGTCTCTAGAAGTGCAAAGCTGGTAGAAATATACAGACTTACCTTAAGGAAGTTACCTGTTTTCTTCCACTTAAAAGTTAAGCTCTGCTCTATGTTGATCTTCAATATAAAATCCACAGAATTCAACTGAGGTTTGTGGTGTGAAAAAAATGGTTATATATTTAGCAAGATGCTATAAATTATTTTCCTGCTATTCAACATATTCTTGAATAAAATATATGAATTACTTTGAAAGATAATGTGTATTTGTGGAAATGATAAAAACAGAACTAAGACTAAAATTGGATTGAAGGGAAGAGTAAAAACAAACATAAAGTCAGAAAATATCACTGCCTTTGAATATTAAAGTCTGATAGGAAACAAAATACTGTCTAATAAAAGGATAAAACAACTTCAAATTGCACATAATGCTGTAATGGTGAAGCGTAATTAAGCAGCAAGTATCCACTGCGGCCGGCCACACACGTGCTCCTACAATCCCAACACCTCTTTAAAGAGTCCCACTGACCTCGTCACGAGTAGCAGCCATGGGCGGAAGCTGCTTCTGCTTTACACTCTCACTCCAATTTATCACGACCTACAGCTAGTCAGCGTAAACAATCTGCAATGAGCTCCAAAAATCTTGTTTTCCACGTTGCGGTGTTCCCCCCCTGCTCTTTATGTTTGCTGTAAATATCTTCCTCTGATACCCCCAGTCAGATCCTTTGCAAGAGGATTAATGGACATTAATTACATTAGCATTTTCTCTCTGACAACAAGGTGGCTTCTTATCTGTGATCTTCAAACTGCGACTGGGAACTATTGATCCAGGCCGTGTTGTCATTCAGATGATAATTAGGAGCAGGTGAAGGGTCGGCTTCCAATCCCTTTGAACATCTGGATGAGAGTTCCTCAAGGACAATGAGATCCACAGCGTGCTGCCGCTCTGCCGAACCCAGCTTGTCTTTATGTGCCGGAGTCCATTACACAAATTGTCTAATTAATTTCCGCATTCCAGCACAGTGGCTCCACAATCAATGAGAGAAGCACGGAGAGGAGACCATTACTGCAGACACAGTGGGATGAACGGTGCCATACAAAAGTATTCACACCCCCTAATGTTTTGCTACTTTACTACTAATACTTAAGTATATTTCATTGTGATTTTATAGAACAGGACAATGAAAGGTAGAGAACAACTACGTAGTATAATCTTTTTTTGTTTAATTCTTAACAAATAAAGATCCTAAAAATATGCTGTATATGGCATTATGCCTATTTACTCTCTCTGATGTCCTTAAATAAAATCCAGAAGTCAGTTTTTAATTAGTTTTTACATTCACGTAAACTGATCTCATTATAGATTAAGCTACTCTGTGAAGGCCGCAGAAGTTTGTCAAATACAAGTTTGATCTTTTCATGTTGTTTAGTCCTGTCTGTTCTTCTGTCTGCTTGTTTTTACCACTGTCACACCCTGATTTACCCACTGTGAGATGATAAATGTGTTGTTTGGAACAAACTAAAGGAACACTACAAACACGTGGATGTTTTTTTCTTCTGGTCAAATGAGTCACTAAATGAGCATTTTATGAATAACTATGATCTCTAACGTTGCACATTGACCAGAACACCCTATACCTGTGGTATATAGCCTTTACAAGGCCTTGGTCACCGCGTCCACCCCATGTATTACGCCTGTATGTCTTTCTGTTTTTGTTGTCTACTGAAAGGGATGTACTAAAACTGAAATCTTGTGTAGGGAGCACCTTATGTTTACAAAATTCCAGTAAAGTCTGTTTGATTTGATTTTGATTTAATCAAAGAACAGCTTTATGTTCAGATGCTTAGTTTTTCAAACGAAAAAGCAAAATGGTTCCTGGTATTAGGATAGATAGAGTTAATCACAGGGAAATCCAGGAAGAAAACCTGTTGAATTGCTTTTCTTTCCAAAATGCATCCGTAATGTAACAGAATGGGGGATGGATGGATACTTCAACGTGCTGTACTTTCCTATAAAAAAAAATACACTATGAATTTTCTATCAGTACAAGTTTCTGCGGTAAGATGTCATTCTTATCTCTAATTAAAACAGCATTTTAAGGACATGCAAATGGCCATATTAGCAGAAATTACACACAAAATCTCCAATGGGGTAGGGACAGAAATTAAAAGAATTGTTCTACAGAGACACCACTTTTCTGAAAAGTAGTTCAATGTATTCTTTTCCATGTGTAAATAAAGGTAATCTCCATGGATGCATTAATTTTTGTCGCCGCTGCATTTATGCTATCATTAATGCAATGAATAATTCCATTTGCACACTGCAGAAGTGCTTACAGCAGAACTTTGGAAGAATCAACTAAACAAACTAGAAGAAATTTCTCCTTCAAAGTGGAGGAGATCTCCTGCCTCCCAGTGTCGTGCACCAGGCTGCACCCCTGCATGCTAGACCAATTAAAACAACACCTCAAAGAGAAAGAGCAGAAAAACCCAGTGGAGGTAAGCACTGAAAGGTTTTTGTTTTTTTTAAAGGAGGGTTCCTTTTTTTCTGCAAAGCTTTTTGGCTGTAAACTGTAACATAAGGAGCCTGTGGTCTCGTCAGACTCTGTGAGCTGTTGTTGCTACAGGAAACAGCTTAGAATGGTGTCTGTCAACACGCTGCAATGTAAATGAACAGCTAAACTGTACTCAGTCCAAATGTGCTAATGCAAAACATAAATGTAAATTGGTGCATGTGTGATCGTGTGTGTAGGGGTGTGTGTGTGTGTGTGTGTGTACATGGCGAGGATGCACACAAACAATGTAAATAGTGCCCCCTTGTGGTGCATGTGCACCTATGGGTTTTCTAGCCCTGAGGGACATAAAAGAATGCATGTCATTTAAAACTGCAGCTAGAAAAATGAACATAATTAATTTCAAATGGATAAACATGCTGGAAGTGTGAATGACAAAGAGTTGAGCATCAGCTTCTAAGGTTTTATATTTCCACATGTCCCCCAGAGTGTCTCTTCTCTCATTAGAGCAAAGCAAATTTCAATGTCACTTAAAGTCACAGCTGTAATTTATTGGCTCCTCAGTACTGATGGACAAAGGTCATAAGCAACACTGTGAGGTGTTCTATCAGCTTTACCGGTGCAGGTCATTAACCTTGACCTACTGTTAACACACTCCAGTCCAAGAAGGTCCCCCTGTCTTACATGCCCACGGTGTGCCTGCCCCTGAGAACTTCCAGCCGGCGACAGAAGCTCTCTCCTTCTCCCTGTTAGCTGAGCTGCTTTAAAACTCGCCTTAATTGTCATGTGGCAGCCAACGCAGCTTTCTTAATTGATCTGACCTTTCACAGTGCTTTTTAATTTCCAATCCCGCTTTCATTGTTCCATCTGGCACTTTCAAAAGCGACATCTGCTTGACTGTACTTCAGCCGGTGATCTTTGCACAGATATTTTTTAACTTAATGTATGCCTCAACAGATGTTGGTTTTAATAGGTGAGCAAGGAGCTGGACTGCTCCCTCTGACACAAACCCCTGCTCATATCACCTCCCTCCAACAATTCACTTGAAATTAGACTAAAAAAAGAAAGAAATAAATGCTACGATATTACTCAAATTAAAATTACATAAAGCAGTTTATAAATGTAACAATGGATGCTGAGTATACTCCTATCCTAACTTATGAACGTGATTCAAGCACTTTAGGTTTGTTTTATGAAACAACATCACCTGTACAAACAGTCTTCTGAAGGAACAGTCTTCAGAGCTGACATCAAGAAAGTTTTTGTCCAAACAAGCATTTAACCCTCAGCTATTAGAGGACATGCAACGTTTAAATTAGGGTTCCAACAACAGAAAATTAATTTCCACAAATTTTACATCTGAAAAATCAACAGTAATTAAGATTTCAAAAGGCAAAAATCACTGTAATGTTCATTGAGAATTTCTTTCTAACCTCATAAGAACGACAACATTTGACTTGAATCAGAATACATTTTTAATCTAATAGGAAATGGGAGAGACCGATCTCTAAGAAGAAAAAAACCCATAAAACTGGATATAAGAAGAAACAGTTTTTTAATGTCAAAATACTTTTTACATGTTTATCTTTTTTCTGTTCTGCTAGTGTCATAACTGTATTCTATGCCCAAAAAATATGCAGAGTCCCAAACAAAGGTTCCTAGTGGGGCCATAGGTTTTTGACTAACAATCTTGATTCAGTCAAATGTTGGTTTCATTTTCAGGGTGCCATATCCAGATGAAGAAGCCTGAAATGATTGTGAGGCACAGAGATAGATGATTAGTTAAAGTTCAAAACTGTGATAGGACTTGTTTATAAAAATGTTCCAACGGGATTTTATATCACCCTGTTGGTATATGAGCTGTTGTTTTTATTTCCTATTTTCTCAACATCAATTCAAAACAGAGCTTTATAATGAGTGCCAATAAAGACATCACCTGTTTTTAGTTTCTGGACAAATAAACCTCTTAGCATTCCTTAGAACTGAGAAGGAAAGAACGTTCTGTTTAGTAAATAATAAAAAGAATGTGGGCATAGTTTTATATTAATGCATGAAAGGGAGGAATCTCATACATTAATATGTCTCAGATTTTTTCACTGAATCCCTATTACTAAAGGAAAAACATCCCCATCATTACCAAAACTATAATCATTTCTTTTTCCTTTTAAAACTGCCTGATTAAAAAGCTAGTGCATAAAACCCATATTTATATATCACTGCCACCAAAGGGCACGTTCTCCCTTTTCCACTTATTCTGGCATATATTCTCTTTTGCACTTTATTGATAACTCTGAGCTTAAATCCTTTCTACTTACAATGAATCTTATTTTTTAACCCTTTTTTGTGAAACTGGAGCTCTGCTGTCAGTCTCACTATCTATCTCTGGGTGCAGATGAGATATTGTGGGCTTCCACATCCATCCTTTTGAAAACTTCCCATTTTGCAGTGACATTCATAAGATAAATTTCTGATGGCCTGGTTTTTCATGTGGATGTGGTTGGGGAAAGCTCTACCTGCAGGCTGTTAAATTATATCCTATATAATTGGCTTATTAAACGCCTATTGATTGCTGAGATTCAGATGAAGGAGACGGGATATGGATCCTCTGACCCTTGCATTTTCAGAAGGGTAACACACAGGAAGTCAAAGAGAGATGTTTCCATAGTTGAGCATCACAAAAATCCTGACCAGTTCTTACACTCTAAAGACTATTGTGTTAAAAACGATCCAGTGTAAGCTATTTTTCTAACCTAATGGGTGACATTTTGACTGATCCAGACCTGGGTCAGTGTTATATGACTAAGTGAGGTTATAAGTTTGACTCCGCTTTGAGGAAGGTTTTCAACTGAAGGAGATAGTCTAAAATGACAAATGTCTAACTTAAGGTCAGCAAAGAATAGGTTAAAAAGAATAACCTCTATTAGTAAAGTCATATTTGGGTAAGAGTGAAGAAATATACACTAAACTTAAAATGTATGATTTTTAAGCTTTTATTTTAAGCAATCGAACCGTGATAACAGATATATGATACCTATGTCACATTGTGTAAGACACCGTCTGTGCATGTTGACTCACAATCAGTTCTTGAATGTTGAAGATTACACAAACGGATAATGTTATTTGAGGTAAGCAATCTTTTTGTCCAGTGGGAACAAAGGTCAGTGTTTTGATGTTCTGGGCACCTGCTCTACAACTACATTATGTCGCCGCCCTGCTTGTCCCTACTTTTGTAACCTTCACCTACAGGGTGGAAATTGCATGTTGTTGAGTCTTAAGGAATATTTGAATTTACAAACATATGCATGGTAAAGTATAACACAGGGGGAATGTTAGGCTTGCATATTAGGAATGAATTTACTCCATTTAGCTACCATCCAAGCAGATTTGGCACAACTGCCTCTGTGTGCTCTGAGATCACTACTATAGTGAGTTTCATTGTTGAATACATGATTGTGTATGTGTTATGCATGTGATAAAACAATGCATTGTTCAATGGCACTACTTTGTGTTGTATGTGGAAAAATACCAAATGTGGTATCAGCGCATTGATCTCACTTGTTCTTGGGAAAAATGTCTAATAAACTAAGTCATGTTCCACTGAGGTTCTGTCGAGTCTATATAGTTAAGTTATGAGACGAAACATAACAAACTGGCAACGAGATTTAAACGGATCCCCAATGTGCATGTAACGACAGAGAGGGGGAAAAGCCTTGTGAAAGTGACAAAAAGACAATAAAGGTGTGGGGAGTGAAGAAGTTCAATCAATATTTATATGGAAGACCCTTCACCCAGATCACAGACCACCGACCACTGGTGTCCATTTTTAGTGTGGTTAAGATAAAAAGTCTTGCTAGGAGCTATGTTTGGTGGCCAGGCATAGACTGTGAAATAGAGAACATGGCTAAGTCTTGCACTGGTTGCCAGCAGACACTTCAGCCCCAGCCAGCAGCTGTACACACATGGAAGTGGCCAACCACCCCCTGGCAACGTGTCCATGTAGACTATGCTGGACCATTTATGGACCAAATGTTCCTGATTGTGGTTGATGCTCACTCAAAGTGGGTCACTTTTTACTCGCACAGGTCTGCCTCAACAGCTTGTCAGTGACAGTGGCCGTCAGTTTACTGGAGAGGAGCTCCAGTGTTTTCTTTAGAACAACGGTGTACGACATATCACTTCAGCTCCTTATCACCCTGCAACAAACGGACGTTCTGAACGGTTCATCCAGTCATTCAAGAGGTTCATGAAAGCCAGGCGGATGTGTTATATGTGGAAGAATACCAAATGTGGTATCAGTGCATTGATCTCACTTGTTCTTGGGAAAAATGTCTAATAAACTAAGTCACGTTCCACTGAGGTTCTGTTGAGTCTATATAGTTAAGTTATGAGAAGAAACATAACAGTATGTCATGGTGTTAGTGTTCCCTTGAGAAAAAGCATGCATT
This sequence comes from Jordanella pulchra, assembly GCA_034780135.1. NCBI lineage: Eukaryota > Metazoa > Chordata > Actinopteri > Cyprinodontiformes > Cyprinodontidae > Jordanella > Jordanella pulchra. The sequence goes on from JAUZNJ010028173.1 coordinate 11,124, forward strand.
CATTCTGGGTAGGGTTCTTCCAATTTCTTCTTTAACCTCACAAACTTGGTGAAAAGGTTTATACTTGTTCCGTTAAAATGACTGTACTAATATTATGTCTGAATCGAATTAGAGGAAAAGGAGAAAAACTGAAAAGGTTTGTTGTATGTTGGCATGCACCTTTATCTGTATCACGTTAAAGCAAGACTTTAATAAGTTGCACCCCTAAAATCACCCAAGACCCCTGTTGTGCAGTTATTATGTTTAAATCCCATTAATAAGATGCCAGGGAAATGTCTTTATGCTTGTTAGGAACAGAGAGAAGCTGCAATAGTTATTCCCCACCTAGTGCTGCATACTCTTGGTCAGCTGTCTGAAAGAGGCCTATGCTTTACCAGACTTATAAAGACAAAACATAAATATGTTTGGAAATATTAACTAATAAAAACCTACTGCAGATAGGCTACCTGAACAAATAAACTGTCTAAATACGCAACAGATAATAGCTCATTTTGTTTTATAAGCTGTGTCACAGCAAAGAAGATTTCATATTCTGAGTTATAAGCAAGTGAAAACACTGCTACTAAGTTTTTTGAATACAGTGATAAAGTGAAAGTATGGTTTGTTCTCTGTAGTACATCATACCAAGAAAAAAAAACTTTCACATGCATGATAGAGCCACATTTGGAGGCTCTTGGATTATAAATTGTTGCAAGCAGACAAGCTAATACACTCCTACCTATGATTAGATCCTTTATCTTTTTCAGTCTCAGTTCATCTGATTTGCAAATAGGGCAGGGCTTGGTGGTCCCCCTGGACTATAGGATACAAGGACTGACATGCAGCAGGCTCAAGGTCAGAGTCAGCTATTCCCCTGAAAGCCCCCTGCCACTAATAGACATGTCTTTCTCTTGAGGTGTGTTGGAGCAAACGCACCACAGAACATCTGCTCACAAACAGTCGTGATGGAGTCGCGCTGACACCGAGCGCTCGCTGCCACACACACCTCACCACCTAAAACCCTGGCTGAGGCCAGATGGCAGCCAACGCAACCCCATCCCCTCACCCCCGTCCCCTCAGCCTCTGCAAATCAGGAGGAAGAATGGCCTGCAGGTACCGCCCCAGGCACGGCTGTGCCTCTCACCGCTGACCACCCTCTGGTGGCTTCCAATGTTCCCTTCTGTCAAAAGACAAATTGTCCAACAGACTGCTCTTTTATGAATTCACCCTGCGGTCCATTTCTCAAAAGAGGTTAAGGAAAATCCTTGGCCTGAGCTGCTCAACTTTGAGCAAGGAACTGTGTTCCCTGAAAAGTTGAGGGGCAGCAAAGAAAGAGGCCTGTTCTCAGGTTCCTTTAGATTCCAGGTCCAGCTGGCAAAGATGCTTCATTGCCATCTCTATATGAGCTGCTTGACGCATGTTCTGAGCTGCCATCATAAACATGAGCAGAGGTGATGAAGAAGAGAAAACATTAAAGATAATTTTCTTCTAAAATGACCTGCTTAAAAAAACAAACCAAATCACTGGGAAACAGAATACAAGCCATTCCTTTTCACTAACCATTGTTTACACAGTATGTGTGGTTGGAAGTTACAGTAACTGGTGAGGATTTGAAAGAGAAATACAGAGGGCTTTTTTCAGTCAGCAACATACAGCTACAGAGACATCAGTCACCAATAAATGTTCAAGCTTACCAATTTCAAAAACAAGAGATTAGTTCTCAGATTCAACAGCTGCTCACTTGATTTTTTTTCCCCTCTGTGCTTATTTCATTTTAAGGGAGAGAGAGATATTCACTCTTTTCCCCAATTTGGTTTCATTTTCCTATCAACAAAGATATGTTTAGAAAAAAAAACATTGGGTTTTGTTAATTCTAAAAAAAAATGTTATAAAGTTTTTTACAAAACCAGAATACAAAGTTTTAAAACTGAAACATGGGGGAATTGATCTTGGTGCTCTGACTGATAAGTCCAAAAAATAAAAATCTCCAGTTTTGGTTTAATATTAGTACAGATTGTTCTCAATTACTGTGTCTTGCATTTTTATTTCCCATTTAGTTTAGGTTTCTTTTACATCTTATAATAAACACATATTTCAATAATGCATTTATCAGATAAGAATTAAAATTCTGATTCAGAAATGATCTACAATTTACCCTAGCAGTGCATCTTTCTGCTTAAAGTGTAACTATCCATTTAAAACATAACCCCGTCCCTGAAACATTTTGAAAAAATGCCACCAAAGTGATCAGTGCCAGGAGAGCCTGGGGGCCAGGGCAAGGTAAGGGGAGGAGTGGCTAGTTCTTGTCACAACAAGAACAAAATATTAACTAGCTTAGCCTAGCCAAGCCAAGCATTATAAAAAGAGACTCTATTCAAGTTTATTTGTAAATGACAATTCACTACAAAGACAATTCAAAGTGCTTCATCTGAATTAAACAATAATATATAAGAAAAAAGAAAGCAGAATAAAAGCGAAAGAAGATGAAAACATGATAAAAGCAGGTAGGAAAAACAACGACAAAATAGTTGGACCACAATGTTAAACTTATAAAACCTCAGTTAACAGCTAACCTTCACCAGTCAATGGAAATACTGAACAAATGTTTGAACTTTGACATGAGTGTTTTTAGCACTTTTAAACTCTATGCTGCTTTCACCACAGACAGATCTTTTAAAGGTGAAGGATTTTTTTTCTTTTACCTCATGGACACCAAAGGTTGAGAGAGACTTGGAACATAGTGGACCCACTGTGCTGACTTAGTGATGACCAAAGATGCTCCTGCTGTGGAGGATAGGTTGCCTTTCTATGAAGGTGTGAGTGAGCCATGATGAAAACAGTGAGTGACGTAGGCGTGCACCATCATGTAAAATAGGTACATTTAACTGTAATGGCCACTGTTCAACAAGTTAGAATAGCAATTAGATGTTTTTCAGACTAAAATGTTCTCTTATAAAAATATACAAAAAATGCACAGTAACAGTAAAGTTGAAATGACAAAAAAGTTGCTTTTTTGACAAATCATGTTAGAATAATTAGATTTGCTCCCTGTTTCTAGTTATAAAGGTAAGTGTGGTTTAATTCAGTCATAATACAAAAAAGTTAAACAACATTTTAATACTCAAGTTCTGTATCTGGGTTTAACTTTAGACAGTAGGTTATCTTGCTTTAGTAAGACTTTTGATAAAATGGCTCAACCTTATCCTATCAGCTCCATCCTGACCAAATACCTCCCATTGGCAAGCATTTGGACTTACTATTACTATTTATAAAAGTAACAACTTCAATAAATACTGAATTTGAACTGAAGTACCCTCAAAATAGTTTAATAAGGTCAGTTGTTTCCTCATGAGTATGACTCATAATTTTTTTGGATGATAAAAAACAAAAGTGGATGTTTTTTGAGAAACACTTCAATTATGTTGTCAGTAAAACAATGACCCTCTGGGCAAACCATGACAATCCTCATTTGATCAATGAGGTAGAAAACAAAATAATGTGGACAGGCTGCAGGACCCAAACGTCCTCAGAAATTACACTGCTGTCATTTGCTAATGTGATGCCACTAATTAAACCTTCACAGGGGAGGGAAAGTTGTTTATTATTTAAAACACTCACAGTTTTAAATGGTGTAAAGATTTTATATTTGACAAATACATCCCCAACACAGGTAAGTTTCTTATCTATCAGCAGAACGAGTCGCCACACAGCAATTTCATACTCTACAACATGTGTTTACTCTGCACTTTGGCTGTTTGACTGTTACGTGCTTTGCTATTTTTGATATTCACTTTGGTTTATGTTCTGAGAGAGAAAACTTGGCAAATGGAAGACAAGGCTTGCTTGATTTCAGATGGAGCCCTCTGGGGCCAGAGTTGTGAGCTTGTAGCTACAACGCTGTGACTGAAGCCCCCTCACACTGGAGCCAGCTGGCGCTCTGGGGCTGCTTCTTTGCCTTCAGCCCACATGATCTCACTGCTCCTAGTGAGTATATCAGGCAAAAGCAGCGTCATCATTAAATGCCCATGCTGCAAATCTTTTTAATTATTCTCCTTCTTCCCTAGCCTTTAATGAGAGGAGTATCCACAGATAATGTGGGTAATTGGACAATAGGATTCACTCATTCAATTACTGACCACTGAATCTTCTCAGGAGTTGATGGGTAATTCTGTTTCTCTGTTCTGGCTTCAGGGCTTGGCATTCTACATCCCACTGAAAAAAAGGGGGGAAAGTGGATTCTTGTGTTTCATTTAAATGAATTTCTGGGCTTTTTCCAAAAAGCATATTACTCTACAATTTGTTTGAACCATGGAAGGGTTAGATCTCAGTTTTGCATGTCATGCTTAGCTATAAAACCTTGCAAACTAACCCCTGGTTATCAGTGTTAGCTTTTCTCCAACTTTACAATTTAATTTTCATTGGAAGATGTATTAGCTAACAAATTGGCTTTTTATGTTTTAAAATCAAAAGTATAATCTATTTATTGGAATGCTTTGGCAGTGCAGTTCAGTAGTTCCTGCAGGCAAGTGAAATAATATCAGACTTTCTCAGATCATATGATGAACACTGAAGGTGGGAGACAGCAGCGAGCATTGTCCACTCTTCATTTAAAAGCTAGCCCATCATAAGTTAACTATTTCAGTATGCAAAGCTCTATTTTTCTGGGCCCTGTACACGTCTACACTAGTGGGCTGAAGACACTGCCTCAAAAGTGTTAACGGTGATGTTTGAAACCTTTAACCTTTACATCAATCTGTTCTTTTTGTCATTTAACCTGTTATCCAAATTAAAGATACGTGTTCTACATAACACTCTAGTTGAGACCAGTACAGAAAATGCTACTCTTATTCATCTTAGTACAAAGCATTTTTAACAGAAAGAATGTTTCCTACACCTTCTCTATTTTTTGCCTTTTAAGACCTCTTGTTCCACCAGTAGGTGTCAAACCCCTTTGTACCCTTGTTTGGTTTCAAATCTCTTCCTGCTTCCAATTTTTAGCTCACCATCAATACAAAGCAGATGCTAACTTTAGCATTTTAGCAGTTACACTAACACAGGATGCTCTGTGAGGGCAGCCAAAGTAAAGCAGTCCATCTTTTCCTCTTGATAAACAAGAAACATCAGAAACATCATAGAAAAAGAGAACAAAAACTTAAACTCAAACTTA
>JAUZNJ010028174.1:0-16266 GCA_034780135.1 Jordanella pulchra
CCCCACCCACCAATCAAAGCTTCACATCTCATAATTTGGCATTTCCTTGGACTTAATGTCTGTTTTAGAAGAAAAGGTGAATTCTCATGGCTGCAATATTGACAACCACCAAATACATTTCCAGACATGCAAGAGATATTACTAGAACACTTTATTTAGGTTCTTTTTGCAGAAGTGGGAAGTAATGGAAGCAAGGACTATAAAGGGAAAAGAGGTCAGTGCTACAGCTGCTTTTTGCTTCATCCATTTCTGAGCTGCATGCTTAGTGTGTGAGTAAATCCATGTGTGTTTCTTCTATTTTTAAACTGCATGGCAGCAGCAGAATGCTTACTTCTCTTTCAATAAGTCGCTGAGACTTTTCACCAGTGCAGGAAAACTGGGAGCGTGTGCCCAGGCACGTGTTGGCTTCCATTGTTGCAGAGGTGGAAAAACCTTGTGTTTGATGAGTGATGTACCAAGAAGTGCTAAACATTCTTGTTCCTTGTTATTTTTGTTTATATTTCCATGGATACTTCACCTTAATGTTGTGAAGAGACGACACCGAAACGAGCATAAACACGCGTAAAGTACAAGTGTAAGGACAGAAACGACAAACTAAATGAAATCAGTGGGAGAGCTGAGAACCAGATGGTCTTTTGCTTTTGATCTGATCTTTTTCAACACAAACACACACTGACACAGCCACCAGGACTAATGACATCTACTTCCTTTGTTTTCACATGGTAAGAGCACAAACTTTACCTCTCATCTTTCTTCACCCACCTTCTCCTGATGAGAAGGATTATTATTAATGAGTGACAGCAGTGCTCATGGAGTTGTATGTCCTGTCAGCAGAGTCTGATTCATAACTAGGAGAGGTTCCCCTCCCAGCACTCCTTGACCACAATAGATCCATTACATAAACTCACAAACATGCACATGAAAGGGGGGGGGGGGTTAAAAAGCAATAAAAACACTGATAAATTACAGAGGAACTTGAAAAAAATAGCCTGTGTTAGAACAAAGAGAGGATGAAAATCAGGAAGCAGGAAGTGTAGAAGGAGGAAATGAGAGGAGGGAGAAAGAAGGAGGGGAATAGAGAAGAGCAAATGCTTTGTTTCTGTTTTTGTCCACTTGTAAGGTGATGCAGGATTGTTTTGCCTGTGCCAAAACTGTGTTTGTGGTACAATTTCATAATCCAAATTTCTTCGTTCACCTCAAACTGGTTATCCAGCAACAATCTGCACCGCCTGGGGGGCGAGGAATCAGATTTCAAACACAGGTTGGACTAACAACAGCCCCTATTCACAAACTGTACCGAACCCTTGCATCAAATACAATGAGTGTCCTCAGTACACAGTGCTTCTCAGAAGTTCTTATTACCTTGAACTTTTTCTTTTTACATTTTGGCTAACCACAAACATCAATATCTAATTCAGGTTTTATATGAGAGATAAACATGATGTGGTGCAATGTTGCAAAGTTGGGGGGAAAAGCATAGTTTTAAACAATTTAATAATAAAAATATATAAGGTGCATATTTTTTTGCGCCATTATACACTTATATAGAATACAGCACAAGCTTTATGAGAGAATGGCTTTAATTAAGCATTTCAATCAAAGGTAAATGCATAGGAAATCACAATGAAAGGTGTCCAATACAAGGAAGTCGATGTATGGGACCAGAGAAAGATGTTTGAAATGCGAGCAACATTACGCATTACGTCTTTAAAGTTTCAGATGTAAAGTGATCAGCAATAATTCAGCATTCAATTTATAATATAAAAGCATCTTAGATGTGTTACCTAATGACATTTATTTTCAGTTTGGGTGTTGCCAGATGTTAGTTATTCCTTCTTTGGAAAGATGGTGGAGTCTTTTGTGTGAGTGGCAGCTGGCCTGAGTGTTGACCCTAACCGGTGGCTGTGGATACTTGAAAACATTAACCTGCTTATGGACTTGAAACTGGACTTAACATTTAAACTCTTCATCCTGGACCATATTAAATGCATCAACAACCTGTCATGTAAAACTGGACATTTTATTTGTTTATCACTTAAGGAAACATGTCAAGCTAAACCTAATGTAAGACCCAGGCCACTCTATGTTGTAAATATTCAAGTTTGCCATTGCAATTACACAAAGATTTTAGAAAAGCTTTCAGGTCATCTATATCTTGAAGGCAGACCAAAAGGCAGATTTTCCATCTTTTTAAAGTAAAACAGCAATCTTTGTGACATAAGCACTGCTCTAAGCAATTCCAAGCACTTTATTATTTTAAATAAGGTTGATTAGAAAGAAAATCAAGGATTTTCTTTGATTTCTTTAATCTTTGTGTGAACCCCGAAATGCCCACAAAAAAGAGCAACAAAAAAAACGAAAGGAAAAAGCCCAGTTAGGAAACACAGGAAAAATACACACAAATAACCATGCGAACTTCCACACATCCTCCTCTCTGTGTGGAGTTCCTATGGTTATAAACCCAGCCCAAAACAACAAACAGCATGAAATATTCAGTGAATTTTTCAACATGTGCTCTTTCCCCTTTTGCACGTGTAGAATTGCAGAGAGAAATGTCGGGAGAGAGCAAGGGGGATGTGGAAGGGAGATGGAGGAGGAGGAGGGAGAAGAAGTCAATGAGGGCAAAGGTAGATCAAGCAGCAAGAGAGGGAGAGAGAAAGAGAAAACCCAGCTGACTGTTCTGGGCTACTCCCCTTAGCAACAGCCCCGGCTCTGCTATCGCCTCATTGGCCGGTTGGAAGCGTGCATCACGATTCCAGGCACGGCCCTTTGACCAATTGGGGCTCTCCTTACAATCCTGCATTGTGGATTTGATTCTCACCATGGCAACACTAGCTTGATCCTAGCTCTGGATGTAGCCTGTGTTATAGGCTGCTTCCCCATACACACTGTACTGTACATACAGTACAAAGAAGAGCAGTACTGATGAGCTCAACCATAGATAAAAACAAAACTCACATGGCAGATGAGCCTACTCTGCTCACATCTAAACACCTCATACCCAAGGCCAAACTGCTAGCAGCAATAAAGCACATAAAGTGGTGCAACAAAAAGAGTTTATCTCACTAAATTCACAGTGAGAATAATCAAGTAAATCAACCTTTTATTCAGATCTCCTCTTTGAACTATCCTCACATTCCTCTTTGAAATTACTCCAAAGCATCAATCTCAAGCTTCTTTCACCTTAGGGGGTAATAATTGCGATTTAATTTGTCTCTAAAGGTCACACTGACATTTTTTATTCTTTTAACATGGTGGCATTTCAATGAGTTTCTCTTCATGTTAAATATTGGCCTTTGGCTTTATGGCTGGAAGAATCAAACTCTACTTTAAAACAAGTGTGAATAAAGTCACTTATATTTCAATGCACAACGACTCGATTCCCAATTCTAATTTGAATAATGATAGACACAAAATCCCTACATGTAGGCAACCTATACAGAGGAGTAGATCCAATGAATATATAAAAAAATATACCTTTGTATCGTTTATTTAAAAAAATAAAGAGGGCTAAAATCTTTTTTAAGTACTTCCAATATATAGATAATCCAGTGAATAAGTTACATTTAAAGCTCTATAAAACTACATCTTGCTGTGATCTGGCTACCAAGAGACGGAGAGACTTTTTACCTCTACCAAGCAGGTTATGTGTTTAATTTAATGAAATTTTTATCAGGTCTCAGTCATACCATGGAACAATCCATTACATTTTGTTGATGATCGAGATCAAAATACAGGATTTTTTGAAAAGATTCTCTGGCGTTGTGAGATTGGGATAATAGGTGGAACAAGCAGTTCCCCACTAAGCAGATCAGCATTAGACACACGTCCTGACGTATTTTACTGAAGTCAAAAATACAAGAAAAGGGAACGTTTTTGTTTTTTTTTCATCAGGATCAATTGAAAAATTATGAATTGATTTTATAGAAAAATGTTTTACCAGAGTTTTACCCCATGCCAAGGAAAATTTCAATAAAATGATCCAGAGCTTTAGCCATTGGTGTAAGTCACAATATGGGGCAAAATTTGCTGCTTGGCAGAGGTCTGTGCTCTCTGATTGCTTTGCTCGTTGAATCATAGTACCTTTGCTTGGTCACGTGTCTGCTACTCCAAAGACTTCCTTGGCCCTTAGAGCTCACTGAATGGTACATGCAGTGGAATTTCAACATTAGCCTGTTCTTTCCACTTGCATGTTGTTTCCATCAGGCTTGCCATCATGTCACCAGTGTAACTTATGAGTTAAAAAAAAAAATTGTAAAAAAGCTGGACTGTAAGCTTTGTTTCAGTTCACATTTCTTTCTACGTTAACACTACAGCTCAATTAGAAAAAAAAGTTGTCCGGGCCAGGGTTTCCCACTCTGTGTGGACTTTTAAGCGTTGTAGTACAAATTTCAACCTTGTTAAAAAACTTGGTATCATTGTTACTGATAGTTTTAAAAGCTTTTTCATGTACTCCAGAGGGTTCAATAACAGTATGTAACTGAATCTCGTCATGCCTTTTTTTAGCCATTTTTGGCATTTTAGGAGTGACAGTTCCAGGGTGTGGGTTGCAATGGTTTGGTGAATGTGTGAACCACAAAAATCTAAGCATAAATTTCTCTAAATGGATACGGATAGAATAATATCACCCTAGCAACAACAGAAAAGTATGACCAACTTTTCAAAACCTTGGTATACTGTAATCCTGGCCGTCAGCTCATGACTAGATGTAAAGAGATAGTAGATACTTCTGCAGCTTTTTCCTGAGAAGGCTTTCCTCGCAAAAAACCCAAACAGAAAACATAGTTCAGTTTAAGTTAGCTTATCTTTTTATTCGGCTTGGGGCAGATTTTAAATTTGAGACCTGAAATGTCTTTTCATGGAATTTATCATTCCAAAACCTTTATCACCATTATCGTAAAATGTTAAAGTTTGGCTCTAGTCCAAAAATGATAATTGCATTTCAGTAATAAAAGTAAAAAAGAGGATTCTTTAACAGCAATATACTTCGCAACTTTACTGCAAAGTCCACAGAGAACTTAACTTCAAAATCTGGATGTGATTTTTCTTTCTGAAAAATAGTACTCTACTCTAAAGAGGATTTCTTTAATAAACTGCCTCTACCTGTTAATAAATCACCAGTTAAGCAGGCCACACCTGTTATAAGTTGAATTTTTATAAATCAATGTGGCACTCGGGAACTTAAGAAGGGGATCTTATATTGCTACATTATCTTACTATTTTAGATGAAATAGCCTACATCACTGACACTACTTCTGTAAGAAGCTCAGAGATGTAAGAGCAATAAGTTTACTGCAAACTCAATCCCCACCCCATTTCTGCAAATCCAACTAAGATAGTCAGAAGACATTTTAGTAGGTTTTATTTTTGGGACTATTGTCTCCTAACTTTGCTAAATCTTTAGCCTATTTAACAAAACAATTCTGACATGTAGCCAACATATAGACAAGTCATTCTCTTAGCTGCAGAAACCACAACAGCGATATTTTACCACAATCTGTCAAAGGCAAAATAATGGCAATGAATGACATAGGTCAGCTCAGACAGGCTTTTCAAGTAAATACTCTCTTCTGTTGTTACACCAAACTACCTTAAATAGGTTGAGCACCATCTTTACAGTTGTATTTCTGCCCAGCTTGACATTATGGCAACCATTATGGGTTGACTTCAGCCCTACATGCAACATTGATCCTTTTAGAAATCCCACCAAGATGGTCTGAAAAGCTGCAGAAGTCAACAATGTTTTGTGAGCCTGTTTCCTGTTTGAAGTCACAAGCCATTTTCAAAATGTTCTTGAATAAAGCTATATAAAGTAAAAAAAAAAAAAAAAAATCTCTCCAAGCTGCCTTTGGCCTTGCATGGCTAACAAATCATGCTGTCATGTTTTAAAATATTAATCAGGCATTGCAGAAACCAAAGAAATTCTATGTAGTGGAACTAAGCAGAGTGGATATGGATTGCAAGAAATGAAATGTGCGTCTGAAATCTCCCATTCTTAAGTCTAAAGATTGAAATGACTGTAAAGATGTTTCAGGCAGATATTTCCTGCCTGAAACACGGTGATCTTCTTTGTCTCAGACTACTGCTTTCAATGTGTGAAATTGCAAGAAATTACACATTTTACATGATGCTCATGGGGAGCAGCTGTTGATTTACCCGTTAAATCAGTAAGTTAAATGTTACCATAGATCATCCATTGTTGCTATATTAAACTCTTGTGCTCTGGTGGCAACTTTACCCACATTGGTCCATTTTACAATGTCTAATGTTTAATTAAAAGTAACGTCGGCAGCCCCTCTAGCCTCGTCACACTTCTTTGAAAAAAAAAAAAAAAAAACAACACAGAAATGGGTCAAAGAATTCAAGTTCCAACTTAAAGCGTTTTGTTAGACAAGTCTTTTAGAAATTGTTCAAACAGGAATGTTTACCCGAGGTGGCTTATCATCAGAGCAGAAGTCAATAATTACAAGATAATACTGTACTGACATGTGTCTTCACAATAAATATAAAATGCATCCTTCTCAAAGCTACCCTGTACTAGCTTCAGCTCACCAACAAGCTAGTTTGATTCCAGAGCTTTACATTAACCTGACCAGTTAGGAAAATACTGAAAGGACATCGGAGAGCCAAAGTAACTTTGTTTTGTTTTTATATATTTCAAGAATAAAGCCTTCTTTACGAATCTTAATCATCAATTTCTTTTAAATGTCAAGCTTCAGTGATCGAAAAACACAAGGGTTGAGGTAGAAAATTTTATACAAGAGAAAGATTTTTTTAGGGGTGAGTCTTCAATGATTTACTCCATATACATCTGAGACAAGCATGCAGGCACCCTAGAAAAGGTAATTGGCTGTTTGCCTTTGTTCGTTCAGCAACGCAGCATTTGTAGAAGCTGTGAGCAAAACAGATATCGAATCAAAGGTATGAAGAACACTGAAAAAAAGAGAAGAAGGGGGGCAGAAAGACAAAGAGATAGCTAGTGGGAGAGGTGGAGAGATAGAGCATGAGACAAGACGGCTCCTGGAGAATAAGCAGGAGTGGAGAGGATGAATAGTAGCTCCTCTGCACACAGACACATGATGAATGGGTCTGCAGCCTGAAAAGCCTGAGCAGAGGACAACGAGGGAAGTGTCTGCTCATCCCACATTGTATGTGGGCTCCAACAGGATGATCCATCTGGGCCATGACCACACTGGAGGGAAGGTTAGGATCCCTTCACCCACCCGAAACGAAAACCTACCCACAATCCCCTGGAACAAGGCTCAGGGTCAGTTGTCAAACCTAACAGCAGGCAATTAAAAGAAATTACAGAGCTTCCTTTTGAGTATGACGCCAGACAATGTATGTATCTAACAGACTACAATTAGTCAACCAATTACCCCAGGGCCTAATTACATTGGGCCTCCATAGGAAGGCAGTGGGAGAGGCAATAATGGGTTTTAGGGTGACTTGTGTTTACATATATGATCAATAATTACCATGGTCCCTCTAAAAGGTCAACACCTCACATTAAAAGCTAAGTTACCAATGGAGACTTCCACTGTTATTTAGTCAATTGGTTAAAATGGCAGAAAATTGTTATTTTCTATTAGCAGTTGAGAAGGTGTGCATTACGATGCTATTTCTCAAACAAGGGAATGTAAATGTAAGATCTTACAAATTTGAGGGTTAATATCTTTAGAAATGGAAGTTACTGAATCAATTAACACTTCATATGAAATTTGGCTTTTATATACATATATATATAATAATATAATTTTATTTTCTGTGACCATTGTGGGTTTTTCTTTTATTACACAAGGAATACCAAATATTTGCAGTTTCCTAATCCCCATATAACAGACTAGCAAAATGTTATATAAAATGTCCAATGTCCAATGTTCAGTAAAACTATATAATCCCATTATGCAGGCTTGCACGAGTCAATCAGCAATGCTCAGAAATTGGCAGTTTTTCCGGTGATTGGCAATGGTCGGCAATCTGCCGGTCATTATGAAGATGATTAATTTCAAGCACCTGTCTTTGCATTTTTGATGAGTTTGTCTCTGAGCGGACCCGCATCTTTCTACTGCAGTTTGTCCATGTTTGTTTTTGTAAGAGAGCCCAAAACAGTGGGACAAATCACCGATACAACAGAGTTAAGGTGAGATGGTGTTCTGGACAGGAGCAGTTGGAAAATAGTGCGAGAATGAGAAAGAACGCAGAAAGAGTAGCCTAACTGATACGAGGGGGCCAGCTGAGCCCCCTCTGGAGCTAAAAGGTGTTAGAGCCGTCAGCTCGCCGGTGCGAGCTCAGCAGACGAGCTGAGGAACAGAGTGCTAAAGGCAGGGAGAGGCTGTGGCTGGACCAGACTAGCTTTAGAGGCCAAATTGTGGAGGAATGAAGGAGGACGCAGTAGAAAAGTCTGCCAGGCAGACAGAATGCAGAAGGTGGGAGAGAGGGGTTGCAGTTGGCCAGGGGGAGGACAGTAGTACATCGCTGAAGTCCGCGTATGAGACGTGAGGAAGAGGCTGTGGCTGGCCGAGGCTAGCCTCTAAAGGTGAGTGTGGAGATGAAAGTAAGACAGAGATTAGAGAGACATGCTGGGCAGACAGAGCAGGGGAGAGAACACGGCAGCTGGTTTGTGTCTGCGCTGGAGGTAAAACAGTCCTTCTAGGGCTTAATTAAAACAGTTTTTCATAAAGCACCCACAAACATCTTAAGAGCATCCCCCACTTTATTCTTTGTCAACATAATTTTCTCTATCTTAAGATTTATTTTAAAAATGCTTGCCCCTGCTGCCTTCTTAACTGAAACAGCATTAAATTCACAACACTTTCTCATCTCCTAATTTCTATACCCGCCAAAATCAGGATCAGCAGATACTGATTTTGGTGATCGGCTCCCAAAATAATGATCAGCGCAACTCTGCTATCATAATGAATCCAAGTCCACCTATGACCTATCCAGTCTCAACGAAAAACTACATCATGTTCACTAAAAACCTGTGACAGATTTTGTTTATCCAAAGTAATCTTGTTATATTTACAATCAATGAAATGCCCTTAAGTGTGGACTACACCCCTCCATTAAAAGAAGAAAAAAAAGAAAGTTTTTGAGCCCTTCTTTGACCAATCTTTTTGACAGCTTAACAAAGAATGTCAACTGTAATAAACCATATTGCAATAAAATAATCTACAAACTCCTTTAAATTCAGTCTGGGCAGCCAAACTGAATTACATGGAGCATAATTCCATCTGGCAAACAACCGTTGATCTTGGCAAGATCTGGCGGGACCAATCGCAGTGCAGGGGGGTGGGGGACTATGCGATGCACTACTCCCACATTACGTGGACTTTTTGCGTCACATCTAAAGTTATCTGATTGATTCTAACCTGATGAGGTTAGAACCCTCTTAGTCCCACCTTTGAAATTGAGTTGCACCAAACTGATACACTGTGTATACCTCGTATCAGTCCGGCTGACCAGACTAACACACACCCCTTACTTTGGCAACCACTGAAATACAGCAACAGACTACATTTAATCTTAATTGAAATTAGGAACCTAATATAATAAGGAACCTCTTGGTATGCAATAAAATGAAGATCAAAATGTAATATGGGTACCAAATTCTGTACTTTTATACGTAGGTACAAGTCAAATTCCTTTCCTGATTATACCAATTAACTACACACGTAAAATTAAACGGCACCATGTTTCCATACCTAAATGCATCACTGGGACACAGAGGGAGTGGGCCATTTTGAATGCCAGATATGAACACAGCATTGCACAAACAAGAGCATGATGATGTAAGAGGCTGCTGGTAAACAAAGTTAACATGACTAATAGAAATTGCTCAAGACTATGGCTTGACCTGGGACAATAATAGTAATATAAACAGTTTTAATCTGAGGAGGCACCTTGTTAAGATTTTTCTCGAGACTCAACAGCTCACAATTTTCAACAAACTCCGAACTGAATTTATTCAACCCTGTTATTACGTCAGCATCGGTTGGTGACTTGTCTTCTGCAGCCAGCAACATTGGAGAGAAATCTTTCAATCATTTGGTGATGGCAAAAGTGACAATGAAGATGCAAGTGAGGCAGCTACATCTTCATCAAGTGAGGCAGCTTCATCATTATCATCTGCTCCAGGTAAATAAGCATGATCTTCCAGATTAGCATGAGATTAGAATGAGTACCATTGGGTACTGACACAAACTCCCATATTCTGGATAATATACTGGGTAATTAATTTGACAGTTTATTTGTCAGCGTTTCAAAAACGTGTTTCTGCTGGGAAAGGACTTTAACCCAAAACAAAGAACAGTATAACATTCACTGTAGATGCGTTTGGTCTGTCACTCTCAGGGACAGAACCATGACAATTTAGTCTAAATGCACAAAAGATATATCAAAATATTGCATCTTTTCTAACTTCAGCACTAATTAACACAGTATATACAGTATTTTGGCAAAGTTTCACGAAACAAGTAAAATGCTTCGGAAGTGCAATGATTGTAAATTCTGTTACTTTAGCTGGGAGAATTATATCTAGAGTGGGGCTTTTGTGTTGTTACAGTAGGGGTTAATGGCTGTATGTGTGTTAGTGTGCATGTGCAGCAGCTCAGAGCAGAGGGCATAGCAGCTAAAGCTCCTCTAATCGAGTTAGCTGTGATGACAGTAGCAGCAGCTGGTTTTCCAGGAATAAACTTCTGCTACTGAGCATCCACTCTCAGCAGCAGAATTTCATACAAAACAGCGGACCCATCAAGCATGACCCACCTTGTTGCTTGAGTTTTTAAAAATGCATGGGAACAAAGAGATGCATAATGCATGTTCACACACTCTGACAACCTTATTAACGTTTTAAACTCAACAGTCACAATCAGGCCTCGCTCACCCAGACACATCAGTTATAATCAGTTTCAGATCTACAGGTGCTGATGTCACTCCCTCTGCAGATATGTGGATAGTTTTCCTGTTGAACTCCCAGCAGGTAAGTCAGTAGGTGAAGAATGTCTTGAGTGTCTGGCCTTCTAACAGACACACCATAAATACCTCTTAGTAACATAATGGCTCACTTCCACTGTTCCAACTCAATGACCCATGTCACCTGTCAGGACATCAGGTTTGCGATGTTCTTCCAAAGCAACCATGTTGTTAGAGATCTGAGAGCCTTCCCATCACAGGATGTCTTCTAATATAAGCAAAGCTTTTAATCATTTTTAGCTTATTAAAATGGCATTCAAGAGGTCAGAATTCCCTGTTTAATGGTGTTGATCAAAACCTTATTTGGATTTAAAGGTTTTTTTTTTTTAAAGTTTCCTTGATAGTGAAAACTTTTTCCAACTCATTCTCTCAAGTATTTTCATCTTATTAAACCCCTTTAGTCCTGAGGGGCCTCCAATGGGCTTTGGTGAGAAAATGTAAAATTAGGTTTACTAATAAAACAACTCAAACACGCATTGGGACAGTTGTAATGCTGCTTAAACTGGAAAAGATATATTTTATGTGTTACTTCACAAAGCCCTCGTGGCATTATGGGGTCCATACACACCCAAGATACATATTAAATTATTTCATAACTTGCTTTTGCTGAGGTCAGGCTAATGAGTATACAAGATTTTTCTTCATCTGTCCACCTTATCCCACCCTTTTTTTTCTGTTCACTGAAGCAAATGCCTATAACAGGATTGTTCCAGTCATGATACCACCACTTATGCTCTCTGCTGCCATTGTAGACGTAAGAGCGATTTAAATCGTTTACCTCGCCATCACTGCTGTGCATGTTTACTGAATTACATCCAAATCGGACCAAACCTTCTCGGTCTTTAACTGTTTTTTTAGCGAATATAGTATATGAAAGAAACAGAAGGCCCCATAATTCTAACCAATCCAAAAATAAAATGCATCATGTGTGATCGACTGGATCCTTTTCTTTCTCTGCTGCCTATCCCATCACCCTTCGCCGGCCTCTTGCACACAAAGGCAGGGGGAGGCCAAGGCGAAGGAGCACAAAGGATTGGGAGCTGTGGGCAAGCCCTGGGGATAAGGAGGGGGTAGATGTGGGGGTAACATGGGGTCAAAGGGGGGGCATGGGGGTGTATGGAGAAACCTGAGAGGCAGAAAGCCAGAACAGGAGCGCAGAGAGAGGAAAAGATAGAGGAGGGGAGTTATGGGGGAAGAGAAGGAGGGAGGAGGGCAGTTCAGGGGTGAAAGAGTCCAACACAATGAGGCCTGGATTTGTTCAAGAAAGGGATTTGATTCGGGAGAAGCTGGGATTTGATGAGATTTGCACTTTTTCCTTAGAACAGAGATGCACATCCTCTGACTACTAAAACCTATGTAAGCCTATTTCAGACACTTCTTACTTTCAAACAGACAGTTTTAAGGTTTTCCATCCTATTTTCACTTTAAAACAATCACTGCAGCTAGAATTATTTCCTTAGCAAAAAGCAAGAATCTGCACATTCTCTACCAAGCAGAATCTACAGAAAAGGGTAAAAACCATTTCATTTTGCTGCAGGACTGTATGAAATATAAAACATCTTCTCCCATAAGATGCCATTTTTATTGTCCTTTTCCTATAGACAAAGGAAAAGTAAAACCCAAGGACGAACATCATCATGTCCTCATGGAAATAAAAGTTACACAGGAAGCATTTGTTCTCAGATCCTGGTTTCCATGGTAGCTTGTCCTCACACAGAGAATCAACATTAATAGAGCGATCTATTCAACGTAAAAACTGTCTAAGCGGATTGTCCTTCCCTGTGTTACCAGTGACTACACTCCCGGTGGGTTAATCATTAATAATAACACATTTATAAAGGTTTGATTTAACATTTAAGCTTCACATGATACCTTGTTATAAATTATTAAGAAGAAAAATGCTATCAGAACAAATCTGGGTTGACAATAAACACAATTCTCCCCAAATCTTAAACTGCCATCCGATGATTGGGATAAATAGCAAGATGTTTTGGTCACAGATACTATTTCAGTCCCAATTGTGGGTTTTCCCCACACTAACTCTCCATTTAAGATCATATCACACCATATCCATCAGATTTAAGTCAGGACTTTGATTAGGCTAATCATAACCAAAACCATTTTGAGTTAGGACTGAACAACGTAGTCAAAATTTATATCACAATATAGGTCTTAGTTTTGGTCAATACAATGTAATCTTGATATTGATGTAAACAAAGCATCATAAATACTGTTAAGAATATCCAGTGCAGAATACTAAACAAACATTTGGCAGTCATAGTTAAGAACTCCGCTAATACAACATTTTAGAAAATATCTTTTAAAAAACAAAAGCTAGGGCTGGGCGATATGGCCTAAAAATAAAATCTCAGATTGTTTTTCTTTTTTCATTTGATTTACAATTTTTTTCCCTCCTTTCTTGCAGTACTTGCGGCTTGGTACTGGGGTCTAAGGATTCAATCATATTAATAATAAAGCTTGTCTTCTCAACAGCATATATGGGCACCGCGTCTTTGGCTATGTGCAAAACGACTGCTTTGGTGATTGTTCTCCACTCTGTCATATGCGGTGCCTCATGCAAAAGATTTTGCTAGAATTAGTTGTTTTTTAACTATGGTTTTTTGGTCCGTAAGGATTTGTTGGTCAAAGAGAGATTGGCATTTTACATATTTGGCTGGATACCTCTGTTTTAGGTGTTGAAAAAGGTTTGCCTTGCTGTTGCCTTGGAAATCGAATGTGTATAGGCAAATGTTACAGCGTAGGGTCTCTTGCTTTATGTCTGTTGCAGAAAACCCACACCAGTTCCAAAAAAAGAGATGATTTTATTCCTGTTGCCATACTGCAATGTGAAAATAACACAACAGAAATTACAGGGAGACAAAAATGTGCCAATAGCAAAAACTCTAAAACTCTTCTTATCTTTTTAAATTGTCCACAGAAAAAAATGAGAATTAATTCATAATTGATTTTTGACCAGGACAAAACACATAAGACTTCATAAAACTGATAGAATTTCAGTCAGTGATAAATACTGTAATCATCGACTATAATGTATATTGAAGTATTGAAAATGTGTTTAAAGGCATATCACTGTTATCAAATAAAATGACTGGAATATATTGATATTGAACAACTGCCAACCCACGTTTGACTACTTCGCCATGCAGAAGTGAACACGTTGGTCTGGTTTTAATCTTATCCTGGCGTATAAGCAGTCAGAGCATTTCTTCCAGGTTGAAGATCATTAATATTAATAATTATCTTTGACATTTTAAAATGTTCAGCATTATCTCCATTTCACTGGTTCTGTCCTGCTGAAATAAAGTATAAAAAATAAAACAAAAGAGTACAAACATTTGGACAATGTACAGGTCAGAAAATATTATACCACTGGTTAAAGTTAAAAGTTATATAACCTCCATGTTTGTATCGGTTTGTTTCATTAAATCTTTAAACATTCTCTCATCTCATGCTGAATCTTTTTTCTGACTCTGAAATGTTTCAGTTTGACAAGTATTCCCACAGTGTTTCTGATCCAGTCTTAATGTGGGACCACTAAAGCCGTCAGATGGTGGTTAAAAGCAGCGCGCCATGATTCGCCTTCCTGGCCCTCCAGGAAGTGAATGATGTCAGCTCCACCTCTCCCTTCATTCCTCCCTACGCTGCTCCTCCCTCGATGACACCACTGATGATGACGAGGAGGAGAAAGAGGCAGATGAAGAGGAGTCTGTCCTCCTTTCCTTCCTGTCCTCCACCTCACCCACTACTTCCTGCCATCCAACCTCCAGGCATCCTGACTCAGCTCCCTCCACCTTTTTCCAAATCAGTTCTGACGAAGCACACTTTGATTTTCCTTTTATTAGCTTTTGCCGTTCATATTCATGGTCTCTGGTGGTCTGCATTTTTTGTACTGCATCTTCATGTATGGAAGTAACGAAAGCACAAACAAACAGGCTGATGAGGACAGAGAACATCTTTACTCATCAAGTTACAAAATCAAAAAGCTTCCACTCATCCTCCTCCACAGTGAGAGGCACATGTGGATGCCGCATGGTCGGAGTTTGAATGGCTGACAAAGAGAAGAATAATCTCCTAACTTCATGTGAGTTTTCTATCAAAAGCAGAAAAAAATAACATTATCCTACATTAACCATCAGCAGTTAGAGACGATGTACTTTTTACTACAAAATACTGAAAATCCATCACATCACAAACTAGATTTCAATCCATATCAACCAAAATTATGCAATAAAACTGTAAAACAGTCTTACTAAGTTTCTGACTTGTGGTGGTTTTTGACTTTCTGAATTTAATCTTCAATTAGAAATTTGAAAAGTCCCACCTTACAGGACGTGATGTAGAAAAGTGTTCAAGTTGCCAAAATGACGCAGTTTCTTGAACAATTCTTACTGGCTGTTGATGACATAACTTCTGGAATTGGGGACTAATTTTTGTATTTCAAACACTTCAACCAGTGTTAAATGAGAACAAGGCTTATAGCGATGCTTATAATCTTTGGTTACAGTAACTAATTCCAAAAAAAAAAAAGGAGAGGAAATTTTAATCCTTGTACTTCTTACAAATTTTGATAGATGCACTAATTACTAATATTTCTTTGGGTTCTGTATTTCTGTAGCTTACAACAATATGCAGCCTTTACCAAATAATGCCCAATATCGCCTTTTCTCTACATCTAATAATCAGACATTCACAAGTTTTTATAAACATACCTAGAAAATTCCATTACTTTCAGGAGCATCGTAAACCGCAAACATGCTCCACTGTTAACGTCTCCTTATTTCATTTACTGTTTTTTTTTCTGGGGTTCATTATTGCTTTTGGATGACCTGTAAATTTTAAAATAATTTGAAGAGACAAACCCGAAAGAATAGAAGGATTTCTAAACAGCTTTATTCTTTTTTTAATTTCATCTAAAAAATATGTTTTTTTCATCCATTTGTGTGTGTAATTAATCCTATTTGTGGCCCGCTGTGTAAACATGAAACAAAACTGCAGAGCTTGTAACAAACCCCCTCAGGTGTAAGACTTAGCTGTGTCCTCTGAGACACAGGATTTAGAGAAAACGTGTGTCTTTGTCTCTAAGCGAGGGATCAAAATCGTGAGTGAGAGTGAGATGAATGTCAGCAGGTGTGTGAGAATGAAGCAGAGCTGCTGCTAAGTTGGGTTTGTAGGCACCTAGGTAACAGATAGGGGTGAGAAATTTATCAGAAAAACACACCATCTGTTAGAAAGTAGTACCACCGAAATTCAAACAATCTGTTTGCATGC
>JAUZNJ010028175.1:0-16265 GCA_034780135.1 Jordanella pulchra
AGTAACCATAACTGCTTCAAATCTCAGGTGTGATTCTCTGGTAACATTTGCATCACTATGTGATTATGTGAATGAAATCACATAACACTTACAAGGAGAACAAAAAATCTAATTAGCTAAATGAAAAATACCTTTCAACACTGATATTACTAATCCTCGCAATTAATTTTTATTTTGATATACTGTATGTGTTTGGATAATGACAGCCGTATCACGCCTTACTAACTTGCCTTTTAAAACAGCTTTCCCAAAGCAACCCAACTTACGAGCAGTTTTACTTTGGCTTTAGGATATAAGCAGCAAATCTTTGCAATTTATTGAACAAAAGAAAAACAAACTGCATTAATATATGATTAAGAAACTTTCGCTTACAAAAAGAATAATTAGCACATTATATTTGCGTCTTTCATGTAGCTCATATGAAGATGCAAATCTTGTAATGTGGAGATTAACAAGTTTGTGTTATGATTGGACATTTATTACCTTGCACTGCTTCTTGGTCTAGCATGATTTTTTGTATAACAAAACCAAATGGATGACCACATCCTATACCAAATACACAACCTGTTGGTCTCCACTCCAAAAATCTTGCACTGGTATTGGTATTAGCATTGACACCTTCATCAATTAGATTAAAGAGTTTGTTTTTATTAAGAAGGCTATACCAGACGCATAATCACTATACATTGATTTAACATTATCTTTACAATAAAATTCTTCACTGAAATTACAGAATAAATATATGCACATTTTTGTTCAAATCTTTGTGAAAGAGAAAACATTAAAAGTGCTTACTACAAAGCTGTTAGTGGACTGCGAAGGGGAAATCCAGAAGCATTGAAAGGGAAGAGGGGGTGGGGTCTTAACAGAGTTTGGAATTATCAAAAAAACCCTCAGTATGGTCTTGTAATAATATTCACAAATGGTTTACCATTCCTACACCGGCGCTTCCTTTTCTTTACAAGAAGCACCCTGATATAGACATAAGTCTTCATTTATAGTAATAACCATATTAATAAGATATAAAAAAATCAAATACAACACTGAACTTTAAATGTGTTGCTGTATAGAGTTCATAGAGTGACGTGATAGTTCTGAGTAATCCTCTCACTTCCTGCACTGAAGCAAGTGCATGCAGCAAACTGCAGTTCAGTTTGAATATAAGTATTTTTTTAGACTCATTTGATAATGTCCTACAAAGAAAAAAATGTGCACAGATTCCAGGTGTTTGTACATCCTAGGTGAGGGGTAAAAGACAGGTAAAAACCAAGGAAAAACCAAAAAAGTAAGGGAGACGTCCAGCTCCCGTTCGTCCACATGGTTACTAGTAGCACATGTTATGTTAACTCCATACAAATGGATTTTAGAGACAGACGTAACATGGTTTGTATGTTTTATTTCCCAGAGCCCATTTTTTTTCATCATTTGCTTTCTTGAGGGCATATAGAGATATTCATATATTATAAAAATAATGGTTGACATTGCTGGCTACTCTGAAAAAAAGGCACTTAATTTAAACATCTGAGAATGACCCTTTCTCCAAGGTGATTTTACGTGGGCGGGGGGGCATCGTCGCTGTAAAAAACATTTTATTTCATGCTGCTTTCATAAATTCTCTTTAATATCGGTCTGAGTGATTTTTTTTTTGTTGGAAGGTGGCAAAGTGAATATGAAAAAACTGCTTTTTTTGTTTTTCTCCAGTTGGATAAAGAGTCATTAAAATCTATAGGATTTTTCCAAGACTTCTAGGTAATCTGGCTTGGTTTGAAGTTTGGCCCTTAACTCAAGGTAATCACTTTGGGAGGGATCATGGTAGCAGCCTTTCCCGGCTGTAAAAAGCAATGTTTCCTTTAGACGTGCATCTTGCTGCAGATCTGGGTACTGCATGCCTGGTGGATGCGCATGCGCAACATGCATGTCCTTTAATTTTGGTACTGTCCCATACAAACAGTCTACAAAGCCTACTGTTGGTGTGGGCCTCTGACTGTCAATAACTGTAGGGCAAAGCCCTCCATTTTCATGAAATCCTGACATGTCCGCTGTGGTGTGGTTGACTGTAACAATCGTATTAAGCTGAGAGTTGGAGACCGCCAAGGTCCACTCTCGCTCTTTTTCCAACAAGGTTCGGTAGTTACTGTTGCTACTGCTGCCGTTGTCTTTCTTTTCGGGAAACTGTGCCCTCTCCTCCTCTGCAATCTCTCCTTCTCTAGGTTTATAGATAGGGTTGTTACACATTTGAGTCACGGGATGGGGGATGTAATCATAAACATGGCCATGAGCATGTGTGTGAGTAGTTTGTGAGTGTGTATGCAAATTGGGTGCTGGTTTCTCTGGTGTGCCAGTGTTCCCAGCACTGTTTTGCCTTGGCGGATCATCAAAAATCCTGCATTGCATCTGAATCCCTGTCAGGTCCACTTCAGAACGTTTCCGGAAAGGTAGCTTCTTCCTGCGTCGGAGGACAAAGGCAAAGAGCCCAGCAGTCACAAAGACAGCTGAAATCAAGAGAATGAGGAGGCTGAGGATGAGAACCGACAGTGGCACAGCTCCTCTCCCACCTGCTTTACCAATTTCAGAGCTTCCTGTTGTTAGGTCATAACCACTAGGTAGTGCTGGAGAGGGATTTGAGGAATGCTTCAGCTCTGGGCAGATGACCTCTACCTCAAGCGAGCGCAGGTCCTTTCTAGAAGCATATTCAGGTGTCTTGCAGATGACATCTCCCACTACGATGACAGAGGAGAGCTTTTCTAGCCATTGTTTGAGAGGGATAATATCGCAAGAGCAGTCCCAGGGGTTCTGATGAAGATCAATCTGCACAATGGAAGTCAGATGCTCCAGGACACCATGAACAGGGAGGGAAACAAAGTAGTTGCTACGGAGATTAAGACGTGCAAGGTTGGTGCCAGTAAAAGCGTCATCAGGGAGTGATCTTAATAGGTTATTATTGAGAAAAACCAGCTGCAGATTGGGCATTAAGGAAAAAGAATTGGGCTTGATCTCACGGATGACATTGTATTCAAAGTAAAGATAACTTAGCATCTGAAGTCCACGAAACATTCCAGGAGAAAGCCACTCAATGTCATTACCATTCAGATATAAACTTTTTAAATTTGGCAAGTTAATGAATGCACCCTCCTGAACATAGGATATCCGGTTGTTACCTAAATGCAATAAATCCAAACTTGAGAAGTTCCAGAAATCTGAGCGGTAGATCTTCTGTATTAGGTTCCCGCTAAGATATAACTTCTTGGCATTTAGGGGTCTTGGCAGAAGCTCTGAAATGTTGTGAAAACCTTTGTCTTTACAGTTTACTGTTAATCCTAGGTCATTGATGTGAAGGTTACAAATACAACTAGCTGGGCAAATTATTGGAATGGGTGGTCTTGTTTGATAACCAGCAATCGGTGGTTGGTTGAGGCCTGGGTAGATGCTACGAGGGGTAGGGGGGTTCTTCGTGGGCCGGGGTCGTTTGGTAGGCTTCACAGATCTTTCTTTGTACTCCTTAGAAGAGGCTGTGTTGTGAAATGACGAGAGCATGGAGGAAGGTTTTGTAGGCCAAGTGTTCTCATTGCTGAATGGCACCCGGGGAATTCCCAGCTTGGCCTCAATCTCTGCATCGGAGAGCAGAGGACAGAGCTCGCTGCGTTTAATTTCCCGCAGGTCTTTTCCATGTAGGTGGAATGGGTACTCACATGTGATCTCTCCCACCAATGCGGTGTAGGGAATTCTTTCCAGCCATGTTTTCAACTGAACAATCTCACACACACAGTTCCAAGGATTTTCCTCTAGCTGGATTTCCATCAAGCTCCGCCCAACATACTCCAGTGTGCCTTTATACTGCAATGTCTTTAGTCTGTTACCCCTTAAGTCCAGATGTGTAAGGGACACAGACCGAAAAAGATAATTTGGCAGCACGGGTATGAGATTGTCATTTAATATCAATACTCTTAATTTGTGAAGGTGCCTGAATGCACCACTTTCAATCCTTTTAATAACATTATAATCTGCCTGGAGATATTCTAGACTATCCAACCCCAGAAATGTGTCATTTCGGAAAACTTCTAACTTGTTCTCATGGAGAAAAAGTCGTTTGAGTATTCCCAAGCCATTGAATGCACCAGCATGTATGTCTTGCAAGGCATTATTACCAAGATTGATGGATATAGCATTGTTAAGATGAAGGAAGCTATTGAAGTAGAGCTTCCTCATTGAGTTCCTCTGCAGGTTGAGCTTAAAGGGCCGGCTCCAAATTTGAGAAATTTGGCTGACATTTGTAAATCCTTTACTGTCACAGTGGACATGGAAAATGCCTTCTTTGACCTCGCAGTCGCACGGCTCGAAGCAGGGCTCGTCTATCTCCTCTGAGTCCTCCAGCAGTGGAATTGGTGTGGTCCATCCTAAGGCTATGGTGCTCAGCAAGGTAACCCAGAGCATCCTCGCTGACACCACGGCAATGAAGTTTCAGCTCTAGGGACAGAGCCACTTCACAGCACTGCAATAGAGAACAGAGAACGCCAGGGTAGATGAAATCAGAGGGATTGTGTATAGGGTTAATGGTTACACACAAATACACACCATAACAAAGATAAGTTAGATGTGGAGAGGCAGTAAAGTAAAAAAAAAGGTATCAGAAAGAGTGCATTAGTTTCAGTAGAATGCAAGACAGCTTTGAAATGAATACCCATGAATAATAGAAGGATGCTGGACACAGTCTGCAATATTACTTTCCCTTTTTAACAATACAAAAAACTCTATTCTTTTAAATTGATAATATGATACGTGAGAATACAAACAGCTTCCTGCAATCAGGCAGTACACTTCACTACAAAGCCTAAAATGCCATTTATTATACAGCAGATGTGCTGTTAAGGTCGCAATAAATCACAGCAGAGATGCTTATCGTTATGAATAAACGAAGAGAATAGTCGGTGAGGAGGAGTAGCGTTGAAGAGACACTGTCCCCCGTTTTGTTAATGCATAACAAGAACCTTAAATCCATCTTTTAAAATATGAATGGTGCTACTGCAGAAGCATTCAAAAATTTAAACCTGTAGAGAAAAAAGTAATTCTACAATATTATTTTTTGTATTTAAGGCGGTCTGACAATGTATACATTTCTCTGTCTGAGACTTATTTAAAGCTGCTAAGGTACATGGTATAGTCTTGCATGTAAAATAGAAAAAAATATGTCACAAAAAATGAAAATTTTATTTCATTCGGAGAAAGTGAGCAAAAAGTAGTAAAAATGTAGAAAAAAGGGAGAAAGCACTACTTTTCCTCTAGTGTTTTCCCTTCATTTAAATGTCAGTATATAAGGAAATATATTTTATTCCAAGACTTTACTTATTGCTTCTTTAAAACTAATATTATATATTCATTAGTCCTTACAGCTCATTTAGGATAATAAGTGAAAAGAGCAGTGGGCACTTCTGCTTTGATAAACCCAGCTTTGGGGTAGCGTTTTTACCAGACCCTAGCAACCTTATGCCAAGAGGAAAAACTAAGAGTAATTAATTAATACCAAAAAATATACCATCGTCTTCAAAAATAATAATAACAACAAATATTTGTCTTAGATGAACTGAATGATGTTTCAGCTAAATATATGAATATATTTTTATAATTGCCCATCACTCCGTCTGTGTGCCTCTCCATCTCTCCAAAAACAATCATTTACGCACGCAAAGCTTCTGAAAAAAAATGGTATTTTTGAAAACTCATATATTCACTTCGCTATTTAAGAAAATAGAGAGAAGTGCAGGTGACCATTGGCACAGGCAAAATCGCTGTCCGTGGTGCTGAAAGCAACAACGCGGTAGTAAGGAAGGGCAAATGCAGTAATCCCTCAAAAATGTTGGGATCTTTTCATTTAATTTTCACTCCCCATTCCATGAGTAATCCAGCAGGATTTGATTCCATCTCCATGTTATTGAGATCAAAAGCCAGATGGATGTCAAAAAGTAAAGAAAAATTTCAGGACACGGAGCGAATTTTGGACCATAACATTTTCCTTTTTGCTGCATCGTATCGAGTTATATACATACTTAGTTTAGTGGGATTCCAACTTCACATATCCTCCTTCTGCGGTGGTTCGTTCTCTCGTTGCCCGGTGGGTCCCGCGTCTCACGGTCCGATGCCGGGCTGCATGGGAGGGGGGAAAGAACGAAAAAAAAAATGAGGAGGGTAGCTGAGCCGTCTGAACGGGTAAAACACAAAGAGGACATGGACAGGGACAACGGGGCATTGAGGAGGGGGAGTAGAGGAAGAGATGCGCATGAGAATGAGCCCCGGATGAATGAAAAAAATAGGTGCTGCTTGTCATGAATTGGCAAATTTCAACCAGGTTCCATTAAAAGGACTGATGTCTTTCAACAGACATATTTGCGCTGAGTTACTGTGGGAAAAATGATGATGAACAAGTTCCGGTCTAGAAGGAACGGTCTCTGATTTGGTGCCAACCTAAGACACCCCCCACACCCACTCTCACTCAAAAAAAGGAAAACAGCAGAGCGCGTGTTGGAATACATGCCAAGCATAATGCAGGCTTTCGTCGTGACATTGGCCGTGAAAATGTGGACTAAAAGCTAGAGCAAAATGTGTATTGATTAGTAGGATGTGCTCTCCGTTATCCTTGCTCGCTGTCTCCATGTTTAAAGTCCTGGGCTATGCAGACATCAGTAAAAGCTCAGAAACCCACAAACAAAAAACAAACGGAAAAAATACTTCTCCATAATCCACACGAAATAGTTCTGCTCACCTTAGTTTTGTTATGCAATTGGAAAGCATCTGGAAAAAAAAGATCACTAGTTTGGGTTTGGTAATTCTCTCGTTCTCCTCTTCTTAGCCTTTTCTCGCACTCTCTCTCTTTCCTTTCCCCCCTTGTCCTCACTCGCTTTTTAGTGGTTGTAGCGAAAGAGAGGAGAGAAGAGAAACGTAGACGTGATAAGAATGCGATCTCTCCCCTATCTCTCTCTCTCTTGTACTCCGCTGATACTGACCCTCTCTCTCCTCTCTTTTTTCTAAGCAATTTGTTTAAAATGCAAGTCCTCTACTTCTGCCCATCCTCTTCCTTTTCCTCCCCTTTCCACCACCCCCTCCTCCTCCCGAACCGCCTCCCGGGCGATCGCTAAAACAACCGGGTGAGAGAGTTCTCCAATCCGCTTCAGGAGCCCGTCTCTGTCAGCACACTGACAGTGGTACGGGTATGTGGATCATAGCGGCCTCGACTTGGTTTTTTCCCCTGTCGTGCGTCAGAGAAAGTGACGGACTGAACTAGAGAGAGGGTTGCGAAGATACGGGAGAGGCAGAGGAGAGAAATCTGGCAGTGAGAGAAGGAGGGAGGAGGAACAAACACCAGTGATGGGGGACGGCTGCTCTATAGTTCTGGATGCTGTCGAGAGGAGGAAAGGAAGTTGAGTGAAGAATGGAGAGTAGAAGCGCTCTAGCTGCGGCGATGGGAGCGCGCGTCAGTAGAAAACACATAGATACGAATTTGTTTGTGCGCACGACCTGTGGATCCCAGACTGGAAACAAGTCGCCTTTACTCTCCCTTAGTGTCCTTGTATTATCGTTTTAATTACTTATTTAATTGGATTAGACTTGGATTAACATTGTTCCCAGTGTGATTTTTTTTTTCTATCTCTCTTCACTGTATTTTTCGCCACAGAACGTAGTTACACTTTGACTAGTTTGAGTTTGCACCCTGTCGCATTACCAAAATCTTCCCCCTGGCTGAGAGGACCGGGATGACCGCAACTGCCTGTAACTAACAGAGCAGGGACAGGAAAATATGGTGCCTTTCCTTCTATTCTATCTGCATGTGTTTCCCAGTCTCGCCTCCAGTGGGCAACAAAAGCCCACGTTGTGAGAAAGATCTCCCTTTCAGTAGCTTAACACAGAAGAGACTGATCTTACAGACTGGTCGATGATAGCTACACTTACTCTAGCCTCTTTACCAAATTAACATAAAGTTTAGATTTAAAATAACCCTGTCTTTAAAGAGATGTTTGCTTCAATTTAACACACTAAAAACATATGTTCAAGGAGTATAAAATGTCAATACTCCTTGAAATGTTGTTATGGTGGCCATTTAAATATTCCAAAAGAGATTATACAGTGCATGCATTGTTTTAAAATGACACATTAAAAAAGAGGTTTGTTCATGCTCAGTTTTACCTATTGAGTTGTGATAGGACTCAAAACTATTTCTATACAAAAAAACATAAAATGTAGTGGAACACCTACAAGTTTAATGTATGATAGCAATATAATTAATCCGATTAAAACTAATTACAATGTGAAGTTATGGCTCCAACACATTTCTCAAACACAATTCTCATAATAGTTTTTCAATTTTTACTGAATTGATATATCTTTTAATCATATAACCCATATACAAATGCTCTACTTAATGCCATATAAGACAATTTCAAATGACAATTATGTAAAACAACATCTTGAACTAATGAAAATGTGTCAATATAATTTTAATAGGTTAATGTTATAATTTGGTATAATTTAAATGTATTTGTGATTAACATGTCTAACTTTTTAATAAGTCAACTGAATTTACCCCTGAATTAGTAGGAAATGATATACTAAATAAAACTTGATTTTTCTGGTTTAAGTTGTATTTGTGAAGATAGCGTTCAAGGAGTATATTAGGCAATAAAGTGAGATAACCTACATAGCATTTGATAAAAATAATTTTGAGGACTTTGTTTTTTGTTCATGAGAGGTACCCACCTCTCATTAACCTGAAGTGATTTGAATAATGAACTAATGTATTAGTTTTATAAAAGTTATGAACTACCATAAGGCTTGTTGTTGAGAACATGTTTTTGTTTGAAACTTTTAGTTTGTATTTACAACAGAAAGAGAGCCGCAGTCGGAGATTATTTTTACCTTACAGTATATTTTCAATGGCCATGTGGTCACATAGGTCTTCTCTAATCCCTAAACAACATCTTCAAGCAAAAAAAAAGAACAAACCCTCAAAAACCTGACACAATTAAGCTTATACAAGGCTATGAATGTCTCACTTTGCTTCTCAGAATGTTAAACATTGAATTCCATCATCCTTTCGGGAAAATGCAAGTATGTGGCTCAATGTCTAATCAGAAATATTCTTTATTGTATAACTAAATACAATGTTTTAATTTGTGATGATAAAATTCATAGTTAAGTTCTCCAGAATAACATTTTCAAGGGCTTGCGTAAAGATGTGCTGGATATCATCCAAAAGTTCCTTTATTGGTTAGGCAAAAACAGTCAACTGTGCAATTTCTAGAGACGTTCTCCCCTCAAATGTATTAAATAGTTTTGAAATTAGTAGGCTGAGGTATAAGGCAAGATAGTAAATATCCTATTTGTAATCCCTGTTGAGATTGGGCACTTTACGCATCATTGTGGACCAAATGATTGAGCTCTGGAGACATTATCATGTGCAGGGGATATATGACATTAATAAATGTCCACTATGGTTTTAACCCTAAATGTTCCTTTAAGGAGCTCCAATGATGTGATATGTTTATAAGGCTTTTCACCATACTACATAGATTGTGACTGATTTCTTGACCATTTATAATTCATACAGACTAACAACAGTAAGTGAATAACATGACCATGAAATCAAAATAGATAAAAAATAATACATTTATGAATAAATAGCAAGCATCCACAATTTTATAAAAGTAATGATTTGTGAAAGAATAGTTTCACTTGCTGGAATAAACCTCTTCCCTACACTGCCCTAGTCCAGGTAATAGGTTAAGGCCTTAGTCAATAAATGTTTGAAGACACACATCCTGTACCTGCATACAAATACACAGTGCAGATAGGTCAGACAGGAAGGTTTGAGATCAGCTTGTGGTCTGTAAAACTGCCATTCGCCTTCATGAAAAGCCATCATTCACTGCGTCAGTCTGTCAGCTACTGTGTCACTGGCTGACATAAGACAAACCCTTCATTCTGTCACAGGACATGGCTGCTAAGACTTTGTGCTTTAGTGCTGCTTAAATGTAAAAAAAAAAAAAAAAAAAGCACAAATTGGGGCTAATGAGTTTTGCCAGCCAGAAAATACATTGGACATTGATGGCTTTGTGTTTGACAAATATCACACAAACTTATTTTCCCCTAATGTTAAGAGAATTTTTTTTTTGTGTGTGGGTGTGTGTGTGTGTGGTTTTGCTAATATGACTCTGGGAATATATATCCCAGAGCTAGATTATAGCTCAACAGCTTTGCTTTCATAAGCAGACCATTATGACTATTCTCTACTGTTACCCACTTTAACTCCATCCAGTGTCTTGCCCACGACCGAAATCAAATAAATTGGAAAATAATCTTAAAGGAGCAAACCCTGATGCATTTAAAATTAAAATGACTCCAATCAGGAAAACAGTTAAAAACATAAAATGTGGTTTTTAACATAAGATCTCTTTCTTTAAAAAGTTTGTTAGTTAGTGACTTGATTTGAGATAATCAAATTGATTTATGTTGTCTTAAAGAAACTTGGCTTCAGCAAGCTTATTATGCAAGCATAGAAAAGGCAACTCTGTCTAGTTATTTAAATTTTCGCATACTCAAAAAATCTGAGGGAGGAGGAGTAGTAGCAACATTTTTTTCAGCCTGACTTATTGATTAGAGCAAAGCTAATTAATACTTACAATTCTTTTGAACATTTAATCCTTAGTTTCCCTCATTTGAATTACAATGCAACAAAACCTATTTTGTTTTTAACTTTGTATCATCCACCAAGTCCTTACTCTGAATTTTTGGATCATTTTTTAGTGTTCCTGTCTGATTTAGTGTCAAATACCGACAAAGTCATTATAGTGGAGGATTTTAACATCAATGCCAACATTATAGTTAGAAGGTTTCACTTTAGCAGAACACTATCAGGTAATGCAGTTATAAATTTTAAAGAATCTGTTTCACTTTTTATCTCCTGTATTACTAAACAATACTGCAGAGGACAGAAGTTCAGTTTATTCCCCGTCACAAGGTGACAATTTTGTTGATGGGGTTACTAGTTCCCTAATTACTACTTTAGACAACGTAGCCCCTTTAAAAAAGAATATCTTTAAAAATAGAAAGCTCCTTGGTTTAATACAGAGCTGTGCACTTTGAAACAAAATGCTAGGAAACTGGAGAGAAAATGGCACTCTACATGCCTACAGGAATCCTACCTAGTCTGGAAAGACATAATTAGGCACAAGCATGGGTGTGTGATGGGCTCTCCAGTGTCTCCCATAGTAGCAAATGTATACATCGAAGAAGTGGAAAGCAGAGCTCTACACTTATACATGGGCACCAAACTTAGTCACTGGTTCAGATACGTGGATGACACATGGGTCAAAATAAAGACCAAGGACATAAACACCTCCACAGACCACATCAACGCAGTGGACAGAAACATCAAGTTCACCTGGGAAAATGTGAAAGATGACAGCCTTGCCTTCTGGACTGCCTGGTTCACATAATGGAAGACAGACAACTCAATATAGAAGTCTACAGGAAACCCACACACACTGACCAGTACCTCCGTTTTGACTCTCACCACCCACTGGAACACATAATAGGTGTCATTAGAACCATACAGACACAAGCAGAAACCATTCCCACCACCAACAGAGGGAGGACGAAAGAACAAGGACATATCAGGACTGCCTTGAAGAACTGTGGCTACCCCAGAAGGGCTTTCTTAAAAACAATCAAGAAGAGGCCTTCTGAGAGGGAAGAGAACAGAAGAAGAAACACAATCATACCATATGTTGCTGGAGTCTTTGAAAAACTAAGGAGGATTTGTAACTAGCATCGGATCCCCGTGCACTTCAATTCCGGTAACACCCTGAGACAAAAACTGGTTAAACCCAAAGATAAGACAACCAGGAACAAGACTGGCAACATAGTGTACGCTGTTCAGTCTAGTGAAGAATGTACAGACCTGTATACATTGGAGAGACCAAGCAAACGGACTCAGCGGTTCACCTACACCTGAAGGCTAAAGGACACTTGTTTGAGGACAACAACGTCCATATTTTAGCAAAGGATGGCAGATGGTTTGAGAGGGGGGTCAAAGAGGCCATTTTGTTAACCTGGAATAACCCACCCCTTAACAGAGGAGGTGGTCTCGGACATAGCTAGTTTCCCACATACAAAGCACTTTTAGGAACTATACCAAAAAGATTTACCTCTGTACTACCTTCACGTGACTGAAACCACTCTAACAACAACGCTAACCAACCATCAGAACCTCCCTAACAACCATCCAGGTAAACTCTATTGGCCATTATGTTGGAGGGATCAGAGTCACCTCTTGGTTCTTTTTCCCCCACCCCTATTCTTTGTCACACTTACAGTATATGTATCCATGTTTTTACCTGCATCAGCCAGAACTGAGGAAGCATCTTGGAAGAGAGGTGAAACATCTTCTAGAAAACTAGATTGAGTTGCCTAAACTGAACCTTCAAAGTTATTTAAGGAAGTATTCCCTCTGATTTCCACAATTAATAGCTCCAGCATTGGACTCAAAAATGTCCAGAAGTATTATACTGAAGACAAAAACGCTGAAAAGTTGAGCCATGCCTTGCTTGAAGTCTCGATCTATTGATCAAAGAAGGGTGCAGAGTGAATAGAGGTGAGAGGAGAACAAACACTTGAGGGTGCAGACACTAGCTGTGCCTTATTTTTAAACTTATGAGAGGATTTTAAGGACATTTTGACAAAAGGTGCACCCCATGCCAAGCAACAAATCATTAAAATTTGGTAATGATCCAGATCATGTGCGATTTTCAGCTATAGTTGTAAGTCAAAATAAGGGGGGAAATTTGCTGCTTTGCAGAAGTCTGCGCTCTGAATACTTTTCTTTTTCTTTTGGTCTTGTTCCCAATCCAAGAACTTACGTTTCAAATTCTCCTGTTCGATGGCCCCAGTGTGGTGGCGTTTATCATTAGAGAGATAAACATACTTTTCCTTGTTGTATAAAATGTTTTACCAGTTTACATAGATGTTTTTGGGTATAACAACACAGTGTGTATAAAAAATTAAGGAGAGTATGAATCTTTTTGAAAGTCAACATAGATTTTTTAAGTTTAAAATAAATTATTTTGATTAAGCAATGCAAGAGTGGTTCTAAGCATATTTTCATTATTGGTTTAACTTAATGGGGGATAGATATAGAGTGAAAGTAAAGTTGTTCAAATGTGCAGCTGTTATGTTAGCTTCAAAGTCAAAATGAGTGATTATGCTGTGTGGATATGGCAATAGACATTAACGTCTAACAGGCAGTGACATTTTAAGGTCATCACTGCACAGCATGAATGACAACTCTGTCATAGACAGCAAACTGCTCTCTAGCTATGGGAAAGGAATGGTTGACAGTCATGGCCCTTTTCCATTTCTATCTACTCAACTCAACTTGACTTGGCCCTACGTTTTTCTGGTCTTGTTCCATCGCAATAGAGTACCATTTCAATATGGGTTTAGTATTAATAGCAAGTCCCCTTCAAAGCCAGAAATGTAAGATGATATGATGTGTAAACCACACAAATGTGAATATTAGAATGGAGATCATGGAAGCAATGGTAAAGCTGCTGGTCAGTGTATGACTTTTTATCACATTCAAAGTAAATGGAGAGCACCTGAAAATGCTCCTAGGGGGGCTAGGAAACACTCTGGATAAGTGCATGGAAGGGTTGCAATCCATGAAGAGGTATCAAACCAAAGAGTAAATGCTAGAAGACATACTGTATTAGGCTTGGCTAATGGCACCTGGTGCGAGCTGGCTACAGTGTTCATATACAAAATAAGCACCCAATAAAAGCAATATGAAAAAGACAATAATTATTTATGAGTTGAATAAATCACTTTTGGTTTGAGCTGATTTGGTAACATAATTATGAACCATGGAGTAGTTGGGAAAAAAAAATTATACTTAAACCTGACCCATAACAGGAAATACAGATGCTTGTATGGCAAAAATATTGAAGTGCTATTGCCAAAGAGTAGTCTCCTTTCCACTGGCAAGTATGGAGTCGTTTCTGTCATGAATTAAGCTAGTGAAACTTCAGCGTTTTAGGCCACCTTTTCTTGAAAACAAGCAATCAATTCACAAAAAAAAAAATCAGTGACCTGCTTGAGTGATATTAACTCCTCTCTTCTGTGTACAGTATGTTAAACTCCTTATGTGTTTCAATAGATGCTGATTTTAATTTTTTTTTACTTTTCACATACTTTAAAAAAAACGGAGAGAAGACATTTATGTCAATATGTCAATGTGAAGATTACAATTAATGCTAAAATGTCCATAATTGAAAAAAAAAATCACCCTGAAGAAGAGGTGAATTTCTAAATAAATTGTCAATGTTTCAGAAGAAAGTGATTACCTCAGTGTCAGCTGGTAGTAATACCCTATTACCACCAGCTGACACCCATTTAAATGTTTTCTTCTTTAAATAAACGTAGTCTTTAATGTTGCAGCTGTTTTTACTCTAATATAAATCTGAAGCATTGAAAAAAAGTTTTTTTATACAAACTTTCTACTCTTCAGCTGTCCTCTTTTAAAGTATACCATTACTGCTTCTCTTTGTCATCAGGTAGTTTCAGTGACATACCACATGCCACCCGCTCCAGCCCTTAGTGGACCTCAAGGGACATTGAGGAGCACAGTCAAGTAATTCCCAGGCTGTTGGTCTGTCTGTCTGTCCCCATGTCTTAAATCCTGTCACTTTGCCTGACTACTTGAGTCAGTGTAACCAATGTGTCACCTTGCCTGTCGCTGTTGCTTTTCACTTACTTACATCTCCATCTGGCTGCCCACCAGCCAGACCACCTACCTGCTACTAGTCTTTTCTGCTTGCTTGTGTGGCAAACTGCCTGCTTGCTTTCATATCTGCCTGTCTCTGTGCCAGTGTATCTGTCCATGAAGCTTTCAGTACACCAATCTGTCATGCAGCATTCCACCATGGTTAGCACATTGTTGAGTCATCATCTTGATTAGCTTATTCTTTAAAAGAAAGCAGTAGGTTTGCAAAGAAAACTAGCCAAATGTTTTATTTGAAGTTTCACTTTTAACAATTTATTCACCGTTTCACTCAATATATCATAAGTACTGCAAAAAGTTGTTGACTGACAGGCTCTATTAAAAGGCTCTTGATAAGGTTATGCAGAAGATATAGTGAGAATAAGGAATAGATCCCTGCATTTACTATAAAGATAGCTTTTATTACAGGGCACAGCCTTGTTGTGAATTTCAGTGTTCAGGTAAGAATGCGCCTTTGTCAGGGCTTTCTTTGCAAGTATGGTTTTTGAAAGGTGCAGGGAAATGTATCCTATTTGATAAGTTTTATTTGCATGAAACAATGTTTTTTCTTAAAGAAGTGCAAGACATTTTTAAATTTTAATTCAAAGAAATAGAAAAACCAAACGTAGAGTTAAACGTTGAGTTAAAATAATTTAACTCAAATTTAATACTGACTAACTGATTGAGCAAGGTAAGGCCTTTTCTAGTAGGAATAAGCAGGCACTGGGGACAGCTTTTCTCTGCCAATTGCAAAACAGGGGCCAAAGCCTTTGCAACTGCTCCTCCAGCATGTCCATGGGTATGTAAACACAACAGCATGGCTGCCAAAGCACCTGGGAATGTAGAGATACCTCCACTGCATCTCCCTGCATACACAGCAAAATGGCCTAAAAGAATTACATGAAGAGAATTGGGACCAAAAGTGTAACAGCGACTAAAGGGAAATCAATCATACGTAGGGGAGACCAGGTATGATTGTAACACTAGTAGAGTTGTAATGCCATCATACAGGTAGGTAAACAATGGATGACAGATGTGGAATGGTATGTAGCAACTAGTGATGATATGAGATGAGAAGAGCCGAGGCTTCGAGGCGTGTATCGAGTAGAGGAGGGGGCGTTTGCGCAAAGCGTGTTTCGAGGCTTGCTTCAAGTAGGGGAGGGGCTGAAATCGATGACGTCCGAACCCTCGCCACCACAAATACCACGTGACCGCTTCAGGCAGTGGTTCTGATCGCCCACGAACTTTGACAGGCATTTAAACAGCTTCATTATTCAGGCAAGACGTGGGAGTTTGTAGAAGAGCTTGGTTCAGTCAGTGTTTACACAGAGCTTGGATTCACTCTAAGACCAGATTGGTTAGAAAAACAACCAATCTAGTTCATGAAGAAAATTGCTTGTATTACACAAATCATCGTTGTCAGTTGTGTCCCCATAATTAGTTTACATTTATTTCCTCTGTATTG
>JAUZNJ010028176.1:0-16265 GCA_034780135.1 Jordanella pulchra
TCTCTCATCTTTTTAAGTGGGAGAACTTGCACAATTGGTGACTGACTAAATACTTATTTTCCCCACTGTACAGTATAAAGGGTCTTAAAGCATTTTAGTGAAACCTCACTCTTTCTGCTGTCATCAACAATGGCCCAGCATCATTTTGGCAAGTACAGTATATGGGTGATGTACTCAGCAGAAATTGTAGAATTCATTTAAATGGGTTTGTGTTACCTTAAAGACATAGACTTTAAACATTTCCCACCACTTTTCTATTGAGTTTGGCCCCAGTTTTAATGTATGTTTTGGGTTTTAATCCCGTTGGAAGACTCAGTGATGATTTTAAATAAAAAGTTAAGAACTATATGCCTTTCCCACTGGCCAAAAAACCTGTTTAAACCCGGGAACCATCAGCCTTTAGTGGCAGTGGGAACAGCTTACTACTTTGCCAGCGACCAGGATTAAAATCGCCTTCAAACAGCTCGGCTTTGATCGGCATACAGTGGGAACTACAGAGCAGGGTCTACTCGCTAATTTATGTGACACCAGTGAGTGCAAAATACAGACGTCACCACACCACGTGCGTTGCCTCTGATATAATAAGCCGAAACAAATCGGTCAACATTTGATAACATGGTGCAGCTCTGGTGAGAGAGATTCAGACAGATAAAGGCACAAAACAATAAAAGCACACTTACTAATTCCTGGCTTCCTTAGATGTTGCTCTCTATTGTTTACTTTCTGGATTCCTGTGCCACTGGTGACATCATCAGCGCTAACCCAGCGTGATGATATGACCAGACATGCAGCGGTGGGGCACAGAGGCCACGCAGGGGACCAGCAGAGGGTCAGAATCAGCTTTCTTTGCAAGTGGGAAGGGAGGAAAATCTGTGTTTGAAAAACCTGAGTTAAGGCGCAGCGTTGGTGTAGTGGTTAAGCATATGACCATGTATGCAGGCCTCAGTCCTCGACACTGCCGTTGCTGGTTCGAATCCTGGCCAGCTGACCTTTGCCCCATGTCTTCCCCTCTTTGCTGTCTGCCTCCTTTCAAAAATAAAGGCCCCTGCAGCCTAAAAAATAACATAAAAAAGAAAAACCTGGGTTAATCTGCTAATTTCAGTGGGAAAGAGGTTTTAGAAAGTAAGGCCCATTCTCGATAACTCAACCATCTGTGTGTAATTTTAGCATTGAATTAGCCCCCTCTGCTTTTGCAACTAAAGCCAAAGAGCCCAATTTTTGTAACCTCTGACCATTAAACATTTTGTTAGAAGGTGTTTTGCTTTAAATTTCAGTTGGGCTTGAAGGTGTAAATCTTGTAGCTGTCTTTAGTCCATATTTAAATTAACATGGGCAGGCATGAAGCAGGTGCAGGTGTTTAACACACAGGCCATGACGGGAGGCCTCCCTCTCAACGCAACACTCGGGTTCGAGTCCTAACCCTTGAAACCTTTCCCTCCATCTCATTTCCTGCCAGTGCATTTTCAAAATGAAGGGCACTGGTGCCACAAAAACAATAAAAAAGGGAAATTATAAAAGGAGCATATCTTTAAGTTGATAAAAAGCCATAGATTAAAATTTTGGAAACCTCTGGTCTCAACTAATGGTTTACTTAGTTGTAAAAGTCAGATCATGTCAAAAAAAAATTGTTGGAAAGAAATGAATACGTTTGTCTAAATTTATAGGAAGGGTTTGGATTAGAAAACAACATATATAAAATTATCTTCCGGTTTTTGTCTTTATTTTATTAAAGTTGTTGTATAATTCTTTCACCATGGACAAATAAAAGTTACTAAAAATCTAAATACAAAATCCAGATGCTAAGATGTGGAAAAGTTCTACAGTATTTTCTGTGCCCCTTGGTTAGTGTTATTTAAAGTAAGTACTCAAAAAGACATGTATGACGCTATAATCATGCACTTAGCTTTCCAAATACAACAGCTAAACCATTTTCCACTGCACATACCTCATTATTGCAGTTCTTTAGAAATGTTTGACTCAATGTAAAACAACATTCAAGTGTCATATTTCGGAAAAAAATCAATAAAGCTCTTCAGAGTCCTGAAACTCCCCAGCAACGGACATACTGGGGTCTATATGTGCGCAAGCACAAGTTGCAGGCGGGCTATAAATGTCGTTCTGTGTCTGATAATAACTTGGAGAAGATGATTTATGGCTGAACTCTTTGGACAGATTGTCCCCTGCCTTTCTCTTTCTTTCAGCTTTTTGACTTGAAAGAAACCATAATACATGTTGGTATATCTTTAATACATATTCTGTGTTTGCTTTTTTTCTACTTTCTGGGGATGAGATTGAGACACTGCAGAAGAACATGCACAATTTAAAATAAATCAATTACTGAAAGCTTTTTGTGTGGGTTTTTGTATCAAACAATGCACAGTGTTAAAGGCATGCAATATAATCCTAACACCTAGTGACATTATCTGTGTGTTGATTTGCCATTGAGACGAAGAGTGTGGTGAAGTTATTACCCCACTAAAATAAAAAGCCAGATTCCAGGGTAATATCTGTGTTTCCAGGAGCCAGGAGGAGAGTCCTTGAAGAAGCCTGTTGAGGAGCGGATGTGAGGGAGGACAACAACAAGCTTTGGGATCTGGAAAAGGCTCAATATAAAGGCTGACCAGGACAGGCTGAGGCTCAGATCGGTGGAGCCCTGCTCATCTTAAAGAACACTTCCCTAAACAACTTACCAAGGCTGACAGCACGTGAGTGACTTATGGCTTCCTCTGCTTCCCTGTCTCTGAGGCTTCCCCTCTCACTCCTTTATTCACACCCCTGCCTTTCTGCTCTTTGGCCCTTATTCATTGCACACATCTGTGTTGCTGTTGTAAGTCTACCTTATTCTCTTGAGCTCCTTGTCTGTCTTATCTGCTGAGCCATTTGTTGCTCTGCCCCCATAGAAAGCCTCCGTCCTTTCTCCCTGCCTATCTTTTTTATCTGCTGGCCAACGTTTCCCTTACATAAGCAGGGGATCCTCTTGCGTCCTTCTCTCTGCTTTTATCAGCTTTAGTTTTCCTTGTGCCCCTGTCAAATGTTGACCTGCTTTCACTGTCACGTATTCTCCCAAGCAGTTACTAAGTGCTGTTAGTGACCTGAACTCTGGGACACTTGCAGTGCTGGCTCTTTTGTAGGATCCTTTGTCAATAGACTGTGCACCAATGAACCAGTGGATGCACAGCCAAAGCGTGAAGGTGTGCGTATGCACATGTATGCAGGTGAGAGGAGGATGAGCATGCGTGGAGCACTGGCGGGTTGCGTGGTACTGGTGTGCCTGCTGGCTCTCGTGGCTGACAGGACGGAGGGACACATCACCTTTTTCAGCCCCAGTGAGATGATGAAGTTGAAGGTACACAGTTTGTGTGTTGATCAAGTCAATAGGGTGATTACAGAAACTCAATCAGTGGCTCTTATGATCCTTTTTTTTAAAGGTGACAAGAGTTTTGTCTGATCATTGCTCAAATGTTAGAGTTTCTCATGTCTTTCTGTTTTTGGATGATAAATGATAATGTTACATATTCTGATCTACTGTGTAACGACTTATTTAATGTGATAACAGACATGTAGTCAGGTAAGCTTGTTTTTGTAAAGCGAGTAAAAATGTATGAAAATAATTGCATTTACCCTTAATTTGAGCAGTTTAATCAAATGATCTGTCAATGGAATGAGTATTTTCACTCTTAAAATAAGATGATTAGATATTATAAAATATATAAAATAAGACACTGTAGTTGTTTATTATTTTAAACGT
This sequence comes from Jordanella pulchra, assembly GCA_034780135.1. NCBI lineage: Eukaryota > Metazoa > Chordata > Actinopteri > Cyprinodontiformes > Cyprinodontidae > Jordanella > Jordanella pulchra. The sequence goes on from JAUZNJ010028176.1 coordinate 3,749, forward strand.
ACATTGTCTTATTCCACTGCCAAAGTATCTCACTTTTCTGCTCAATTCAAGAAAAAAAAATCACTTGTTTTAAGAAAAAATGTTTTACTGAGATGTCAGTTTTTTGCAGTGTTGTCAGTTAAATCATTACATTTGATGGCAATAACATGTAATTTCTTTCATAAACAGCAACTCTCTCCATGGATAAAAATGTAAAAACAAATAAACATTTCTATATTTTTTTTAATAAAGCAGCAAATTTTAGTCAGTATTTTTGATTTTCCGCTCTCTTGTGTATCAGCAGCAGAACGGCAAGAAAAACATGGAGACTCGATCAGAAGACGGTCAGTTCGAAGAGGTCACCGTCCAGCAGGCTCCTCTGATAGAACATAATGGAAATCCTGTGAGCAAGCAGCCCGCAAGACCTTCTCTGCCAAAAACATCCAGGTGAACAACTTTCAGTCATCCTCTCTTATTCTGTGTCATTTTCAGGATAACACATTGGAGGTAGCTGTCCGTCTTTTACCGAGGCAGGTGGATCACGTCTCACCAGTGCTCGAAGAGATTATCCATGAAATAGTGGAGCAGAGTCAGAAAGGTATTTATACCACATCGGTGTCCTCTTAATTTTTCAAGTGAAATCTTGCAGACGCATGGAAGCAATAAACCTTGATTGAAAAAGTTTTATGTGGCCATAATTCCTTCTTAAATCTGTGTTTCTGCAGCCAAATAGCAAAGCCAAGGGGACGGCAGGAGGGACCATGTGTAAATTCTTCCGAAAAGCACTGAATACTCAAATGTTTTGTTGTGTTCAAATGAATCAGACAATAAAGGGAAGTGATTGAATCATTCTTTGGAGGTTCTGGGGTATTTCTTGAAAAACAGAGAGAGAGAGAGAGAGAGAGAGAGAGAGAGAGAGAGAGAGAGAGAGAGAGGGAGAGAGAGAGAGAGCGAGAGAGAGAGAGAGAGAGAGAGAGAGAGAGAGAGAGAGAGAGAGAGAGAGAGAGAGAGCATCTCCTGACATTGTTGTAATTACTTTAAGATGTCATCTTGCATCACTCAAAGTCGGGAAATTTGCCAAAGGTTTTTGAGACACTTTTATATTTAGAAAAAAGCTATTCGGTTGATTAAAATCAGGCAACATCATGGAAGACTTAGAGATTTACTATATCAATAAAACAATCACTGCAGTTTCTTTGAGAGCAAATCATTAAAAAAAAGTGTTCAACAAGCCCCAGCTGCCTACATTTCTTGACATTATCACTGCTTTCCAGTCCTTTGGAAAACAGTTGCTTTAGAGCTTTGAAGTCAGCTTCTCACAGATCTCAAAATCCTTCACAGCGAGGGCAGGGTCTCGAGCTAAAGGGGCAGGAAGGACCAGGGAGCAGTCGCTGTCGAAATACTTCCCAGTCACCCCCTCCAGTTCCTCGGACACGGCGCAGTAGATGGGGCTGATGGCACCCTCTTCTGGTGACTGTGAGGGAGACAGCATCAGGGGAGATTTAGCATGAGTGATGGCATAGACAACCTCTGCGGGCAGATATCTAAGCAGGATGGGTGCAAATATACAGTGAGGCGGAAATATCTGTCTTCACTGTTTCCAGTTAGTTGTTAAGCATCTCAAAATAGAGCAACCAAAACACAAAGGCTTGTCTAAGAGATAGGATGGCTTCAAAATAAGCTCTTCTGCTTTGGCTGTTGTTCTAAGAATCAGATCATTGACTTTTTCACATCACAGTGATTTTCAGTTGTTTAAAACTACCATGACACAAAAAAGTGACTCTCTTCAAACTTATGACACCCCTGCTCTACAAAATCAGGATAACCTGAGCCACTCTAACCATAAGCTTTATCAAAAAAGGAACATTTTAAGCCTAGCTTTAAAGGTAGACAGAGTGTCAGCCTCACTGACTAAAACTGGTAGTTGCTTCCACAGGAGAGGAGCCTGATAAATAAAAAATACTACCCATACTCTGCATTTAGGTTTATATTTCTAGCTGCTTTGTGTGTGTTGTGACCCACATCGAGAAGTTTTTTTAGAGCCTTAAACTTAACCTTGCAGGGATGCGAATAAATCTAATTTTAAATCTAAAATGATGTATTAAGTATAACAGACTAAAGGCTTAATACGACGATCACATCTGCTGTATTAAGAAATTAAAAATATTCTCCTTTTTACACAGATAAATAAATCAAAGCACTCTAAAATGGAGAAAATCTGTCAGAAGATTTTCATCGTACAGCAGAAAAATCCTAATCAGATAAGTAAAACTAACAAAACTGTTTCTGAAGAAAGCTATGAAGAGTTCCTCCGTCACTAAAAACGAAATTCTGTGGAAGCAGTATTTTTTATTTTAAGGATGAGTCAAAATATTTCCTAAAAGATGTAAAAGGCTGATGAAGCCACAACAGAGGAAGATAATAAGAGCCCCCACTAATTTGTCCACCGGTCAGATGTGTTAGTGTACTGGTATGTAAAAATTCATAAAACATCATCCAGAAACAAAAGAAAAACTAAGAGCAAATCTCCTGTTCACAAAATGACTGCAGCAGGGAAATAAATAGCAAGAATGAGTTCTTAAGTTCTAAATTCATGGTCGTTGTCTCAGAATTACAGGATTATAGTACTCTCATTTACAAAACTAAAGGATGAAAACGTCTTTATTGTTCAAAGAAATTTGAGGAGCAGAGTTACTTAGAAGGTGTGGAGAAAGTTCCCACCATTCTGTTCCTGCCTCCATATTTAAAAGGGAAAAGTGTCAACTATAAACATCCCCAAAGAAATCCCAAACAAATGTAAGCTGAGATGTGAATTTAGGATCCAGCTTTCTGAACATTCATGTCATTGCCTGGAAGCTTTGAATATGGTTTATATCATCTCTTTATAAATATGACCAACCTTTCTCCTTTCAAATGTACTTTGTTGCTGCCAGACATTGCTGAGGCAGCCAGGATTCAGTGCGTTTGTACACATTCTCTTCAAGTTGCGCAGCTAATCTCCATCTGCAATGAATTACTACCAGCTGCATCCTTTGAACTGCTTCTAAACTAATCAAACTTGAATCAGGCTTCATGTGGCAGGCTGACACAAAGTCATGTAAAAGGTTCAAAAACTTAGACAAAAAAAAGGTGTTATGCATCTGTAGGTGACTTCTGAGGGAAACTGGGTTCACTGGATTTTTGTAGTATGTAGTATTAGAGTAAAGTGCAGTGATTAAAAATGCATTATTGATGTATATTCTGATTCTTTTGCTTTTGAACAATTAAAACAGTTTAAAACAAAACCAACAATTTAAAGGAATTAAACCTTTTCCCTTATCATTGCTTACTCTAATCTTCTTTCCATAGATTTATCCAAGACATTAACGACGGTTGTAAAGGATGTCACAGTCCATGCACTTTAATAGAAGATGATTCAGTAGATTTTAAGCTCTACTTTCAGAATGAAAACCTTGCAAGGTAAATATGTCATTGACTTCCGCATTACTGTTCTCTCCTTTTGTTTTCCTCATCTGCTTCCAATTTTCTACTAGCTTTTCTTTTAAGAAATATCATCCATCTATTGTGTAATTTTATAGCCAGTCAAAGTCCTGTTTTTCCTCTGACTGATTATTGACTGTTGACCTTGGATTTGCTTTACCCGAAATATCCCATGTCTCATTTGCCGGGCTTCGAGTTCCCTTCTTTGCATGATCTTTAAAGTTATTAAATGTCCAGAACAAATTATACACAAGTTCACTGTTGCATGATTATGCAATTTGATTACAAGGTAAACAAAACAGAAGGAGATTCAACCGTCCCAAACAGACCACATTTTTTTCTTTCAAGTATGCATTAAAATCAGCTCTACTGAGCTCAGGGTTAATGCATTTCCTGGGAGACCTTAGTGTAACTGTAGGAGACTGTTGTACAACATCAGGATCTGAAGCATTTTTTTTAATTTAAAAACCTTGTGGAAGTGACTGTACATGGAAACCATGAACAGTGCTCTCACCTTAAAAAAGAAGAACCCAACAATGTTAAAAATGCAGCGGAGCCAGGCTGGATAGTGTCGCATCACTTCCGTCATGACAACACCTGGGTGGACAGAGTTGGCGGTGACACCTGTAAGGGAATAAGAAAATAAATGAACTTGGAATACTGAGTGGGATGATGTGTACATTTTAAGTGCAACATATTTGCTAGAGGGAAACATGGATTTGAAACATCTGTTTTCCAGGAATGGGTGACTGTAGAACACAGAACCTGATAAAATAGTTTTCACAAGTCTGAAGTTATTTTGAGTTTTTTTCCAATCGTCAAAGGTTAAATATTTAACACATAGATGTGTGGGTGGGTCTTTGATTTGCATCTAATTTTGAATATGCTTAAGAGGATAGACCTCCAGGTGCTTAAAAACACCGGCTTTCACACTACAGGTTGTGCGAACTGAGAAAACGGACAGAAGTGTTGAAGTGGTTTTGAAAAAGTTGTAAACAGCTGAGTGTTCTACTTCCTCATGTGCAGTGGTGATGTTAGCTTGGTGTTTAGGCTAAACACGCCCCCCTGGGGCTGGCCCAGAATGGTTTAAAAGCCACTCAGAGTTTAAAAGCAGCAGGCGTGTGGATTGTGGATTGTCTGTGTGTTAAGCATTACCCTTCCTTAAACCCCACACAGCAGGATACATGCTAATTAAATTTCAATGGTCTATGTAAATATTGGAAATGATTTTTATTCATTGCTCCCATATGGAATAAAAAAACACAATGAAATCCAACTAGTGTGTCCTAATCCTACTTTTTAAAAGCATTGAAGTTGGACTTTCTTCTTATTGTTCTCTAATACTTGCAGCACCCCCCCCCCCCCCAAAAAAAAGAAAAAAAAAACAAAACAAAAAAAACCAAGCAAACAAAACAATGAAAAAAGTTTTGCTGTGTCTGCCATCTGAAACTTTCGTCCATCTGCGTTTGGGGGCAATGCTCCTCGTTAGTAATCCCAAGTATTTGGGAAAATCATTTGTAATATACTTCTGGTTTGTTCAACAATGTTGACCCTTTATATATATTCAAGTTAATTCATTAAAATCCTTTCATAAAACTCCTTTTGGATTGTAAAAAATGACCTACCTGTGCCCTGTAACCTTCGAGCCAGCTCATTGGTGCAGATGATGTTGTGCAGCTTGGTGTGATTGTACACTTGATCCATGGTGTAGACAAGGTTTTTGCCATGGAAGTGAGAGAAGTCCACTTCACCTCTCTTGTGGTTAAGAGAGCTGACGGTAACGATACGTGCTGGAGCTGAGCGCTTTATGAGGTCTAGAGCAAAGAGCAATCACCCAGAGGGATCCCATAGCACAAGCAGAGAAAGATAAAAAAGTGTAATTTCAATGGAAATTCGCAATATGTTAATAGTTCATATGATATTGTTACAGGAAATACGATGCATCAGCATACCCAGGAGCAGGTTAGTGAGTAGAAATGGTCCCAGATGATTGGTGGCAAACGAGGCTTCAAACCCATCTTTGGTTATCTGTCTGGGCAGACCTGCCACCAACAGTTAAATGTAAAAAAGTGTTCAGAACAACAAACAACAAGACTTCCTCCTACACTCAACCTCTCAAGTGTTTTAATAAGTATTCATACAACCTAATTATTCGTTCAAGGTTTCCTTTTGTGACAGTGTGGGGTCCTGTCACACTATGCCTCTGACTGATGATGCGCCTTGGCTGCTTTATACTTTATAAAAACTTTAATTTAGAATGTTTCGTTTTATTTCATTGGTTTTATAAATGTTGTGCCACAAACCATGATAATAATTTTGGACATTGAGGACCAAAATCCATGTTTCATCTTGGACAGGGGGTGCAGATTGCCCTTATTGTGCTGCTCTGGACTTTGCTGGAGTCCCACTTCTGCAGCCCTCCCCTGGCTGACTCTAATGGACACCTCCCACAGGGGTGTGCTTTATGTGTTTTCTCATTTGCCCATTATGTTTTCATTACCAAATTATGACCAAAAGTCATATAATGAGATTCTAGTTTCTGATAACTGCTAGCTCACGTAGAAAAGATTAAGAATCAATTAACTAAATGTTAATAATGTCTGATTAAGCAAATCATTTGATAAAACATTATTTGTCCGAATAACGTTTTATTCACCTCATGGAATTGCATTGTGAATTGGTTTGAAAACATTGCAATTAATCATAAACTCAATGCTAACCTGTGATATCATTGCATCATCTCATTGATTATGGTTTTCAACCATGTTTTTCCTTCGCCTTTGTTCATATTAGCTTAGTTTTAGTTGAGTTTCACTAGTTTTTAGTCAAGAGTGTTATACTGAAATATGTTTGCCTTGGGGCTGAATTATATTTATTATTTAAATCTTTTATTTTGAACAGAAGTTGTGGTGAATTATTCCATAAATGCACAGAATTATCTGTTTGAACACAATTTGAGCTTGATTCACACTTTTATTTGTTATACTAACACACAGCTAGTAGGATGTCTGTTCCTAAACAATATATGAAAGTCCAAATAACATCTGAGTAAATAACATATTTACCACCCCAACAACGAATAGCCATGAAAAGTACTGTTATATGTTTTAAAAATATTGTTTTTAAGAATCTAATATCTTATGAATCTCAGGGGATGTATGGGTTCTCTCTGGGTACTCTGGCTTCCTCTGACAGTCCAACAACATGGCTGTTAGGTTAATCTCTTCCTAAAGTGCTCTTATGGATGATAGTGTGCAATGGACTAATGACCTGTCCAGTGTGTTACCCACTTCTCGCTCAATGACCACAGGAAATAGGCTCCGCCTCCCTGGGAGGAAAAAGGCCTATGGACAATAGATGAAGGGATTCATATTTATGTATGGCCCTCATTTAATTTAAGTGTTCCCTATTCATTTTGTTTAATATATTTACCACTATCTGTATACAGTACTATTTGTCAGCAGTGATTCAATTTTAATTTTATCTACTAAATTTGCAGAGTTCCTCATCCTCTATAATAGTGTGAATGCTTCTAAAACATCCACACTACTGAGATCCTCTTCTTCGATTTTCTCATTTCTTCCATAGACTATTTGGACCTTAACTACTTCTGCATACTTCCAGCTAGAAACACCATTCAACTTTTCAGCCTTCTTCAATTACTGTTTAACTCAGCTTTTTGCTATCTTTTACAGTTTTGCTTCAGTAAAGCTTCAAACTTTTTAAGCATATTTCAGTTTTGTAAGGGAAGTCACTGATGGAAGGTTTGTGCACCTAGAGTGTAACACTCTAGCGTGTAAATATTTTACCCTTGGCAAACAACGTCTGTTTACTAACTGAATTTTTAAACCGCCCACACAAATTATACATCAAAGCTTCTGAATTTTTGTCAGGATTCGGGAAATGTAACCCTCATTGGTGTGGGATTCATAGTTTTCAAACAAATTTGGCCCAGACCACCAAGTAGTCCAGACTCCCCAAATAGAAATCCAGTGGGAGAGTTTCCAAAATTCACAGCCAGAGATCCTAAACGACATGTTTTCGATTCGCTGTCTCTCCTAAACCATTTCATGTACAAACATAAAACTTGGTACAGACTATCGCCAGAGCTCTCAAGCACTCACATAGAAGGATTTTATTAAAGATATCATTTATGGTTTAGCTGTGTAGTTAGGTTGTTTGGGGACATGAAACTTACATAAGCAACAGGGCCACATAATTTTTTGCAGAAACATAAAAATTGGCATATTTGTTCATCAAAGCCTGCTGGTTTCTACGCTGTAAAAATATTTCTGTATCTATTATAGGTTTTGATTTATTTATCATAGTTCAACACAAAGTTCTGCCCATTTTTCAAAATCTGCTAATTTTCCTCTTTTTTCACAGAGTGCTGTATTGTTTAAAAAATATTACACATCGTTGGTCTATCCGTCCCGGTACAAGAATGACATTGATACAGCATACTCTGCTCTTCACATCTGGATGGTGTTCAACATGCATTTTAAGGTTTATGATTACTGCTTCTCTGCACCATGGAAGGTGTGAATCGACCTTGACTTTTCTTGAACCTCTGTAATAAAAACAACCAACCTTTGCTCTTTCAATGCCAGTGAGGTTTTAAAGTTCTTTATCTGTTGATCTGTTTCTGCACTTCATGTGTTCGTACTCTTCAGGTTTGTTGAAACTCTGCTATTCCAGTTTCCTTTTTGGTTTTGGATTAGAGAAAGACAAATAAAAAAATAGTTCTATTAATATGAAATGTAAAATAAACATATTTCTTGATGACTCATGATTATGTCTAAGAAGGACCCAGTAAGAGGAATATGTTGACTGGATTTAGACTGAGGGCCAGATACAGGGAAAGATGAGGGCGTATCAACCCATCCTAAACTGGACAGTTTATGAAAGGTACAGAATATTTAAATCTACCCCCCTGCCCACTAATTTCCACCTAAAGACTGGAACACACGCTCTGCTGCACTTTATTACATGGATTATAACTCTACGTTATTCTAAATGATATTTGATCAGCTGTATTCCTGCCAAACAACTTGCTGTTAAGTTTTCAAGCCTTGTAAATCATGTGAGTTTTAACACTTTATAGTTGCCTTTGGCTCTTAGCACCCAGAGAAAACTTCAATGTACTAACACACACATTGATGACAAAGCTTTTTCCTCTGAAAAAAGCCAAGCGAGCTGCATCATAGCAAAGTAAAGGCATTTCTTTCTACTTGTTCAGTTCTGCTTTCCTCATCATCAGTGTGTTTAGTTTATACATTTCCTTATTTATCATTTAGACTCTGGAAAACTTGAAGCGAATCCAGGGTCTTAAAAACGTATTGGCATGCCAGCAAACAATCCAAAGGCTCAGTCAATGTAGACTGATCCAAACATTTATTTAACTATGAGCTCTTTCTGCTTCCATGAATAATTTTCAACCTGTTGCTCTTATCCAACTCTGATGTCATCATAAAGGTCGACACAGCGAGCTACTTTCACTCATCCTTATAAGTTGTTAACCAGAAAGAACTGAATTTGTTGCTCTGTAGTTCCACAGAGAAAACAAATGAGATGACCGTCGCTGAGTGGATTTATTTATTACAGTGGGCGTCCTTCCTTTTATTTTTACTAAAGGAGGCAGCATTTTTGTGCTGTCATATGCCTAACAGATGGGAAATAACAGTCAGAAAGCTATTTTTGTTTTTTTTTTACATTCTTATATGTTCTTGACTCTTTCCACAGAAATTCTTAACTCGTGAAGCTTATAAAACATAATTTTATTAATGGATGGTTCTGGGACCACTTTTACAAATGGTCCAAAGTCTCCTTAGATGCAATTACCCAATTCAGCAGGGTTGAACATGTTTTTTGCTTGTGCAGTTGAAAGCTTCTTATTTCTAGGTTCAAAATAAAGACTAGGGTCACCTGATACTGCAGCATTGTTTACGAGTATGTGGAGCGCTTTCTCCTCCTCCAGAATCCTCTTTGCAAATGCTCTGACTGAATCCATAGAGGAGACGTCCACAATGCGCAGATGGACGTCCTGGTTCCCTGTAATCTGCTTGATTTCAGTGGCAGCTGCCTGGCCCCGGGATTCGCTTCGGCATGCCAAGATGACCCGCGCACCACGCCGAGCAAAGTCCAGGGCAATGAACTTCCCAATACCTAACAGAGTGACAGAAAAAAACAGCATCAGACAAATGAAAACAGAAGGGGCCCTGCCAGTATCCCCAAGTTTATGTCTTCTGGTAGATAAAACAGAGGCCCCAACATTGAATAAAAAAGCGTGTTTGATTTTGATGGTGGGAATAACCTCAGAATAATACTAAGGAATTGGAAATCAACCACATGTCCTAGACTCCAAGAGTGGAAAATCTTATTGAGTGAAGCCACCTCCTGTGAGGTCATGTTAGCAAAGATAAGGAGTAAAGGTTCTGGGGAACTGGGGCTTTGGGATTTTTTCAGGGAACATGTTACTTCTAACCAGAGCTAAGACCATGAAGTCTGACTGAAATACTATTATTCTGCCTTTTTTATTCATCTACTGTAGTACTATTACATAGACAATGTTGTTGACATTCCTTTTGTTTTTATTTTATATACTCATTTACTGTATTTCATTTTATTGGACAGGAACTACCTAGGCCTAAGAAAATCCTTGTAATGCTGGGCCGTCTATCTTTGTTTTCTACATGATGTACCACTGGAATCTGTTTTAAATAAATATTTGAATTACAAAAAAAAGAATGAATATAATGAAAAATGTATGTTTTCAGCCAAGCAAAGATCTTTTCTTTAAATCTTCTGAAAACCAGATGGTATTTGGACAAGGCGTTACCTTGCTAGAGTATCAACACTGGCTGAACCTTTTAAAATACTGCAGCGGACCAATGGCTCATTGTTTTATTTTGAAGATCTGTGCGACAGACCAACACAAAGATGTATATAAATTGGGAAGCACAATAAAAAGATACATAGTTTTGGCATTCATAGCATTCATTGCTATGACACCTTTAAATTCAACTCAAGCAAACTGACTGCCTTCAGGTGTCACATAATTCGTAGAGTAGAAAAGAATCCACCTGGATATGATTTAATCCACAATCCATTCAATCTCAGATAAATCACAGCTGCTCAGTGTTTCTCCTAAGTGGCTGGAAAGAGAACATTAAGGAAGAAATGGCATCATGAAGACCAATTTACGCAGCAGACAGGTAAGGGATAGAGGTGGGGTGACAATAAGGTTAATCAAATCAATATCCCAAGTTTACATACAAAATGCTGTGTATAAATTAAATCTAATTTTATATCTAATTATGTTCTCTTTCATCTAACCAAGACTGTTTAAATAAAATAAAATATATTTTCTCTTAAGGAGTCAGGGAAGAGATAAAAGGAAAGCATATTCCTGGTTGTCTTTGTCAACACTAGAAATTTACAGTAACTCCTCTGTCCAGTCTTACAAAGCTTGAGCTATTTTTCAAATAATTTTCCAAAAGAGTGTCTTTTTTTTCTGGTAAAGTCCAAAAAAACTGCGACATGATTTGCAGGAATAATTGCACTTCATGCCATTTTTTAAAATAATGAATCATTAAATATTTTAAACCATGTATTTCTATCTCTTCACTACTTTGTAATGGCATTTCTGATCAAATCCCTTAGAAGAGGACAAAACTGGAGCTTTTAACAAGACTTTGCAAAGCGCTATATCTGGATGTCTCCCTGCATCTACAGTTATCTTTGATGCTAGTTAAAATCTGCCCCAGTATAAAGAAAAGGATGTTAAAAACTCCCAAAGTTTCCCTCTTTTAAACTTTCAGTGGTTTCGGTCTCTGATTATAGGACTTTACTCAACAGGCAAACAAACATCCCAAAATGTTTATCAAGATCAATGGCCCGGTACCGTTGCCTTGGCAGCTATTGTTGGTGAACACTGATTTTTTTTTAGAAACAGACCTTTGTGGACCAATAAATTTCTCAATCTTCTTACGATACTATCATCATGTAATCACTAAGAATATGACACGAAACTATTTTACAAAGAAATATAACAATTTCTTAACATTAAAAAAATATATAAAAGTAGATCTTCAGCTACAGCCTTGCTCTCTGTGAGGAAGCAGTTTGAAGCACTTTTATCTGTGAATCTTAGAGGAAAAAGCCTTTTACTTTATCATGAAGTCATTAAGCTGCAGAACTTGGCATGAGTTCACAGTTAACTCTACAAGGAAAACACGAATTGGGACAATAGTTCAGTTTACAAGAAAACCTAACTTGCACCAATCTAGGTATTGTGGCTCCAAATGACCTTCATGAAATGCATTAAGATTGTGCAATGTCTTTATCAACGGACTGTTGTAAAGACATAATAACCCAGCACATAGTTGGCTATACTATACCAGAAAGTCCTTGTAAAATCGGATTTTTTTTTCCTAATGAGAACTTTTTCACTTCTGTCATGGATGCACTGAAAACACTTTACCCAGTGTGCATTAACATGAACTGTATTTACATTTACTACGATTAAATAAAAACAGGTCTTGGCTGTAGCTAAAGTAAAAACATTTTACTTCTCTTTAAAATCACGTCGCTAAAGACAAACCACGTGAAACACAGCAAAGTAGGATGAGTAAAGCTAATTACTGTCACACAATCCCACTTGAGTTAATCTGTGAATAAAACCAACCTGTATTTGCTCCTGTTACTATAGTAGTCTTCCCGGTGAGACGCACGGCGCATGTTTTTGGATCCCAGAGGGTTCTGCGCTGCAGGCGCACGACAACAGCCAAGAGCGCAGACAAAGCAGCCCAGAGAGGATGGCTGAATATGACTAAGAAACCCATATCTCTAGTCAGGGGTAATCAGTGAGTGAAAGAGGAATGCAAAAGCAGCGGATAGTTTCTGCAGTGTAAAGGTAGCAGTTCAAGTAAGGAGGTGGAGGAGAAGGAGGAGAAATGGAGGAGGAGGAGTGCCCAAACGCGCAGACAACAATATCCAGCATGAGTAATTGGTGAGACGGTGGATTATTGGAACAGAGAGGCTGATCTTCCAAAAAAAG
>JAUZNJ010028177.1:0-16264 GCA_034780135.1 Jordanella pulchra
TCGACGATATTGCGGACCTCTGCTTGAGGAAATTTCTTTGAACTGGACCTCCTCACAGTTTTCTTGAATACCCCTGCCATAGGCTATGGCGTTAGGTGTCAGCCCCTACTTTGCCTCAGAGTTTGCTTGTTCTTTTTTGCCATGGTTACAGACATAGGCCCCATTTTATCAAACACAGCCCTTGAGATGTGTAACTGCATTATTATTATCTATATAGGCTATTATAGGCTACCAGTATCTTCCCCTTTTTTTCTCCTAACCTGAAGAATTACGGAATGAAGTTTCCAACTTTAATCCTGACAAAAATGATCTCAGACCCAACTAATTTGTCCCCTGTGTGATATTAAATTCTAGACTTTATACCTTATAGCATTATAATATGTGTAAGAAAAACTATCTACAATTAATGAATAGGTTTATATGTCTGTTATATTCAACAACTTATGTGTTTTATGTTTAACAAGTATTTCAATGAATAATAAAGATTATTCCTAACATTCCACAGATTGGCTACCTGACTTAGGTCCGGACTCTTAATCGGTTGCTCCAAAATATTGATATTGCTTCTTGCCAAAAGACACCTATTGACATAATTTATATTTACATCAGCCTTATATTTGCTGGTTGTATAAATAGTTTTTGACCTCTCTGTAGCCTGCATAGATTAAGGTGTCCATATATTGATTGTGGTTGCTAAACTTATGTAAGGGCTTCCTAGAATATCCTTAAAGTTGAACATTAGTTATTTAAACTGCTTTTAACTGCTTCACTGCTGCACATAATCTCACAGATGGACACTTAAATGCTCTTGTGTTAAGTCATGTTTTCCGCTCATCTTGACTATTTTGTCAGGTCTTCATTGACATCCATCACCCGGTAAAGACTGCAATGTAAAAGGGTCTCAGCAGATTGTTATCATCTGTCAGCTCTTCTCTTTTTTAGCATTGTTTATTCTTCTGATGTGCTCATTTTACCCACAAGATTTGTGTTTTGCAGGAAGCAGCGCTCACTTGGCTGTCATAGCATGCCAGTCAGACTCATGCAGAGAGCATAGTGCTAGAGAGTCATAAGAGCAATTTGTGATTTGCAATGTTTTTTTGTTTCTTTGTGATATTTTCTTTCCTACATTCTGACAGCTTGACTCTTTTTGATCCATTTCAGTTTATACCATCTCCGTCACACATATACCATAAAAAGTCCCATTTAAATCCCACTCAACACTGCAAATTTCAGTTCATCCATGGCTCTCCTCTAAGTCTCCCATGATTTGCGTTGCCTACACTCTTCTCATTTGGCTTCAACCTTCTCCTCATCTCCCACCTCTTATGTCATTCTAGCTCCTAGAGGTGACAGGCAACAAATGAGGGCACTCATTTTTTGCATTGGCAAGAGCATAGCACTAAATTTTTAATATGCTATTAAAGCATTCTGTCTTTGTGGTTGCCTCATACTGCCTCTCTCTGTCTTTATTCCATTTCCGTTTGTTTCCTCACTACAGGTCCCAGTCAAATTTACGTCCGGTTCAGGAACATTTAATGTGGGATCACAAACATGTTTGTGCTGTTACTGAGTTTGTTCTCAAACATGCATGTATAAAAAAACCACACTTCATTGCAGTGTTATTGTGCTTCAGTGCTTCACAGCTTGTGTTAGACAGGAGGAAAAGGGCCCGGGCTTTTAGCTTGACCGATGGAGCCGATGTTGATTAATGAAACTAATAACACCATTACCGAAAGTATTTAAATGCCATTTAACAACAATATCTTGTGTGTTGAGTTAATGGTTTCATTACCCCTTTTTAGATCACAGTTATGCAGTAAACACTTAATCACGAACCCTCCATTATGGATCACTTGATCCTTTCAAATCATACAAGCTAATCTGAGATCAACTGCCTTTTGAAATTTCAGACTGTGTTGGAGATTTCTAATAAAAGGAAACAGAGTTTAGAACCCTTTACCTTTGTAAAACGTATGAAATCTGCACCAGGTGAAACCACACACAACACTGTATCATAGTCCTTACACAGGTAGGCTGGATGAGTAGGAATGCATTCAGTCCCTAAAATATAATGATTACAAATTTGATTTGTCCTAACAGGCTAAAATGAAGTTGCTGTCTGTTTAAAAACAACAAAAAAGTGGGTGTAGTGGTAAGCACGTGACCACGTCTGGAGGCCTCAGTCCTTGACATGGCTGCCGCTTGTGTTTCCATCTCTCTACCCCGCTTTCCTGTCTGCCTACTTTCAAAATTAACACAAAAATAAAGGGCCTAAAAAATAACATAAAAAAACAACAAGTTATGTGTGTCTACTTTTTCATCAAACCTCCACTTAGATCACAAAGCAGATTAAGTTATCAAAACCAAGGCATGGTGAATCCTCCTTGAAACAAATCAAGAGGACCAAAAAAAATATCTCCTTTAGGGACCACAGCGGAGTTTGACGGTTTTTGCAGATGTTGTCCACTGTGGAAGTTGAAATAACACCAATGTTGTGTACATGAAGGGGAGAAGTGGAAAAGCCCCACAATGTGCCGCTTCAACTGCACAGGTCTTGTTTAGAGATGTAATGTCATATGCAGTAATAAGGCTATACATATTGCAGTTATTTTGAATGAAAAATCTTCCCTTTTGGTAAAAAGAGCGCCAGTTCTAAGGCAGATCTGATCTCCCTACTTGTGAAAAGCTTTACCCGTTACTCTTTTCTTATCCCTTCGCTGATCAGAATCAAGTTTGGCCCTTTTCATGGCATTAGACAAAAGTGTTTTCTTACTCTTGTGTGGGGTCTGTAATGGGATTTGAGGTGCACTTATGCCTGGTCTTTTTTGATCCATAGTCACAAACTATTAACCATAGTCACAAACTATCACCCGTCTCTCGCTGTGGCAGAGGCTCAACAAAGTTACCAAGTGAACGAGCGCACACAGCACGTCGCACACCAAGGGAATATGACTTGAATCACTCTCTCATGAACTGACTAATGAAGCTTATCAAGTAAACTGTGGTAAATATAGAAAAGCTCATTTTACATTACTGGCAATTGTAAAGCCAGGGAAAGAAAAAACAAAAAAAAAATATTTGCCTTTTAAACCTGCAGAATGTGCTTTTATGAATAGTCTCCTGTTTGATGTTGAGCGAAACGCAAAGAGATTGTTTTTTTAATGAATAATCTTTAAATATTATATTCTGTTTAATATTTAGCTGGAAGAATACTTCCATTATCATTTTAGTAATTGCATCATTGTGTGCTCTCTCTAATGCCATTTAGCATTAGGCCTAAAACCCAATGTAAAGAACACTGCTTTTGCCATTGTATGTATGTATTCCAAACTAGCTGCTTTAAAATAGTGGCAGAAATGACATATCTGAAAGAAAAGAAATCTGTTTACCAACATTTGCTTCTGCCTTTGCTTTAGTATGTTAGGAAATATCCCATAAAATTTTGATTATACAAAGGTATGCTTTGTAGAGTATACTTATGCAGAGTTTCCCCTCTATAAACACAATTGCGTGCCATCCTGAGTTTGATATATAAGCATCAGATTCTGCTGATCTGTGTATTTCTCGGATGAGACAGGAGGATAATACCAGGAGCTAAAATGAATCTAGTACAAAATCATCATCATTACAAGAAATAAAGACAATAGAAACAGTTTTCTTTATTTTGTGAAGTGACTATTTTATTGAATTTAATATGGCTGGATATTCAAACAAAATTATTGCAAAGGTATTAAATTCTTATATCAGTACCTACCAGGGTTTTACAGTCTGTAACAGTTTGTAGATATATTTCCTTTTGTGATGTAGACACTTCTTATCAGTTTAAAAATGCTAGACTTTTAAAGAGATAACCGACAGTAATTCAACAAAAGATAAATGTTGACACCTCAATAAAGAGCAACTTTTCTGAGAATCTGTTCAGTTTCTTCTTAACTTCTCACATGCTTCTATTCAATTCAATTTAGTTTATTTATACACCACCAATTAATAACACATGTCATCTCAAGGCACTTGACGATAAATTAAAAAAGATCATGGTGTATCTGAATTGGATTTATTTCAGAATTTTGTCTACTTTCCCATAAAATCCGACATGCTTCTCTATCTTCTCTCACTATGAAAATTAGGCGGATGGTCATGATTTTGTTAGTTTGCATGTGTTTCCAACTTTAAATAATTGATTAAGCAGTGTAATATTTAATGTTTAAAGCTAAGGATATCGTTTTACATCCCAATGTGCATTGTGGCTTAAACTGTATCACTAAATCCCTTTTTGTATTACTTGATTATCATTGATTATTGTTTTGTTTACTTACTTAAAATAAGGGTCAGGGGCAAAAATAAAGAACTTCAATTTTAATCTCTAGCTTATTGAAATGTAACCTTTGAAAATAAGTCAGCACTATTACTAACTTTGCTTATTTTGGCCATGACAGGTTGAGATTTTGAAACTCAAAATGCTTCAATCTTACAGCGCATTTTGAGTGTCAGAAAGTCAGCCATGCCTTATCTTGGACGCTTGTCATCATTGAACTCAGACATCCATCAAGTGAATTTCTTTGACCCCTCAATGGCCGTCAAAGAAAGTATGTGCAGATGTTTCTGATGCCCTTCGCATTTCTTTTGTTGACAATAGCAAGTACAACTTTTGATGCATAATATCGGATTTTCACTTTTGTTTGTTCATAAAAAGAAAACTTTATGTGAATCTAGAAGAGTGTAATACCTTTAAATATATATATTCTTGTTCATTTTAATGGTTTTATGCTGACAGCTATGCAGCAGCAGAGACAATGCCCAAAGCAACTTCTCTGATTGGTTGAGGGCTTTGTCAAGCAGTCAAAATACCTCTGGTTGTCCCTTGATGTCCACCATACACTTCCCATATAAACTGGCTGCTGGTCAAAACACTTTTAGGGTAAAAGCAGCATAAGACTTTTCCCCTCCCTACTTCCCCTAAAATAAACCACGTGGTTCTTGATCGGAGCTCAGGGAAATTAGTTAAAATTTTATCCAATGTTTACGTGTTATTTAAATTGATCAGGTGTCTATCACAATACAGTATATACAGATTTTTTTTTTTTTTTAGCTTTAGGTGCGTGGATTTTAAAGTGGGATGAAGATTTTAAAATGCGTGATTTGAACATGTCTTTTTATGTTTCATTTCACGGTTATGCGTTGTTTTGTCTGTAAAAACCTAATAAACTAAATTGCGGCTGGTGATTATATCTCCATAAAATATAAAAAATTTTCCAAGTATACTGATGACCACTTTCATAAAGACAGAATGTAGCCAAATGGTTAAGTTCCCAGGTATTTGAGCTTTTTATGAAAAATGAGACATAGAAACACAGGACATTTTATAGAAATTTTTTATTAAACTTTATTTTAAATTGAAATGTTTTTTCACAGTCAATCAGCATTTTGTCAATGAAAAAGTCTATCTTTAGCTTTGTCCATGTACTTTGCAGCCTGTTATTTATTCATAAAGTTGATCATTTAATGTGCAACCAGATTTATGGATGCAATAACATGCCTCTAGTACTCGAGTATCTAGAGACACATAATGGAAGTCATTACTCTCCAGCCTAGTGCTCCATTTTAATAGTGCATTAGTATGCTCTTAGCGGAGCAAACTAACTGCTGTTTAGTGTTTCCTCAATTCCCCCTGTTTCTCACCTCTTGATGTCACCTTACGTCTCTGCTTCAGCAGTCCTCTTGTTGCTTCCTTCACCCTAACACCTGATCTCCCTCCCTGTGCTGTTTTCTTTCCTTGTGCTTGAAGACAGTGAATTAACTCCTGCCTTCAGCTGGGATGTGCTCGTAATGAAGCCTTTGTGTTTGTACACTGAGCCGGCACAATTTTGAAATTGAATTGGATGTTCTTGCTCTGCTCTGTTCCTGTTACCTTCCTGCTTCAAACACCGTTTTGGTGCTCTCTATTGTCTGTGGTATTTCTCATCACAGTGCTACACATTATGTTTTTATCAGTACTGTGACATGTTTCTTGAATACGTAAAAACATCTGGAGTAATGACCCCAACTCCCTACATTAATACTTAATATAAAATGCATACTTGTATACTTAATATACAATTCACACTTCACTTTATTATAGTAAAAATAATCAGACAGATATATAAATAAACCCATCTACTGTCATTGGGTTCTTTTTTCAGATCTAAATATCTTTTTATTGTAAATTGTTGCACATATAGTCTGCCATCCACACAGGTATGCACTCCTATATTAAACTCGGGTTTGCAGGATATACTGTACTTCTTTTACTCAAAGGGCCCCTAACCCTGAGTTCTTTAAATCTTATTGCTTCCTGTCTTTTTTCCCTATACAGAATATCCTTGTATGAATTGTTTAGAACTGAAAGATTGAAGCTTTTGAATCCCTTTATTTCCCTTGTGCCTTCAATTGTTTTGTGAATATTTATATTCTTACATCACATAAGAAATGGTAAGTGATAGAAAGCTACATAAAACACACAGTAGCACGGCCAATTTCAGCTGCCAGTTTCCCAAGAGCAGAACAACTTCATGCATGTTTGATGCAGCCAATCAAGGCCCCAGAAAAGTGCATATATTTTTGGCACAAAGCTCTACAAGACAGATGAGGATTATTTTAGCAATTGTTGGATTATTGAATATGGTTTATATGAAGGAAAAACTTTCCAGGAGGCAGCTGACGGCCATGCTGTCAGAATGAGGGCAAAGACAATTCAGTTGTAGATGAAGGTTGGACAACAGACTCAATAGTGATTTTGATAGAAGGGAACTACACTGCTTCTGTTTTCTGCTAATACATCAGGCAGCAAGATTATTTAAACCTACAAGTACAGAAAAATGATCTACATATGAGAGACTATCAGAAAAAAAAGCTTTGAATTTGCTTAAGAGAACTGAATAGCTGGCAGGTAGGGAGGGCTTCTTCAGCCCATCAGCTCCTTCAGTTACTTATTGTGGAGATTAAATGCAGACTTCGCGGGTCAAGGAATCAGGTTTTTTCAGAAAAGCGTTCCTGCTCCTTGGTGGTGGAGATTTGGGCTCTGCAAACAACTGTTGTTGGAGGAGTTAATCAGAGAAATAGTTTGAAACAAAATCTTCCATTCATGAGGGTAAGAAACATTTTAAAAACAGTTTGTTCCTTGGAAATGTGGACAAATGTACTTCCTGAGTTGTTAGAGGAAGTAAAGTTTCTGCAGGATCTTCTTCCATGCACAGTCTATGTGAGAGAACCACCTCAGGTTACTAGAGATTGGAATCTTGATTTCATGTCCTTCCTTCTTTCTTGAGCTTCCTTTTATCCAAACTTCTTCCTCATGCTCATGCCTTCCTCACTCCTTTTTTTTCCTCTTCACTTGATGTATGTTTTCTGTAATTTCACACTTAATCTTCTATACTTTGTGTTCTTTCCTTTATTTTACTCTTTTTACAATATTTTCTAGCTTTCATTTTGCTTCTCATTTCCTTCCTTCCTTCCTTCCTTCCTTCCTTCCTTCCTTCCTTCCTTCCTTCCTTCCTTCCTTCCTTCCTTCCTTCCTTCTTTCCTTCCTATTTACAATCTTACCACTGTACACACTTTTGCTATGACTTTATAATAAACTTTTTCATTTTCCATATGGATGTTTGCTACTACCTCTATAGAATTATGGATATTTTTTTGCATTGGAATTCAGCTTTCTGCATGTGTCTGATTTATGCATACAATGAGGTACCTAGAATGAAAACATTAAGTAAATTGTTCTCACTAAGTGACTCATTCAGGCAATTATAAGCCTACCCAGCTATTCCTTCCCAGTGCACTGCCCAAAACAAATTATAATATCTGTTAAAATGCTGAATCTACACATGACGATGTTGAGTTAATTTATTTAGAGGCTGCAAGTTGATTATCAGCATTCAACATTATTCTTCTGAAAAACCTTTTTAGAGCTTCTACGGTCTGGATGGATTTTCCAAGGTCCTGGGCAGTGTATTTTGCATCGATCAGATGAACGTCTGACTTTCTGCAGTTCCACTTGGCTTCAGTAGTAAATCTTAAGACACTGTGTGGTTTCAATTGGCCTTAGAGCCAGCTGGTGTAATATTATTTTTGTTTTTAGGGCTCATAATTTTTCCTGTCTGTAACATCCCCTATGAGGCTCTTTGAGGGAGGCTGCAGTTTATCTTGCAGGTTCAGTGTTCTCTATTTTCTGGCTTTTGCAGGAGGGAATACTGTCTTATCTCACCCTGTAAAACAAGTTAACCTCCCAAAAAAGTTTTTGACCAATGTGTGTAATTTTATGTGTGTGATACAGAAGTACAAGGTGGTTAAACCTTGGAAACTGAGGGGGGATGTACACTGCTGCTTCATTCCTGGGATTAGGGAAATGATGTTTTAGCTAAAGAACTGTGTTACAACGGATTGCTTTGGGGCGGTATCTCTTCAATGTCTTACTGAATGAGTTGAAATAAAAGCATGAAAAAGAAAATCCCTCGCATTGGATTTCTAGCACTCCTTTGGTCTTCACTTGTGGTTGTGCACCTGTACCTTTTCACTACTCCAGGTTGCCCCATGAGACATTTTCAGTCTTTTGTCTTTGGATTTCCACTCCGTCTTTGTTTTTCCACTACCTCCTCTTTTATTTAAATACTGCTCCGAAGTCACATCCTCTCTTTCTGCTGTTTTAATGCTTTCCCTGTATGCATTCACAGTGCAAGCGGAGCGCTCCAGGGTTCAGATAAAACATGCTGAGTACAGGAGTTTTAACCATGTCAGTTATGTCTGATCTGTTTCAGGGTAGGGAATTTCTTAGGGAACTATTTAGGGGTGGAAACACCAGCCTTATCCGCTTCAAAAACCAGTCCCTGGCATGGTAAAAAGCCTTCTAAAGATTTTTTTTATTCCAAATGTTTTGGTGTGTTTATTCAAATATTTTTTTGTGTGTGTGTGTCAAATTTAGCCATTTACCATTTTTTCTTAGGTAATCATTCCATAGGAGGTGCAAAAAAAAAAATGGCATGAGAAAGAGTTAATACTGTTGCCTACACATAAGAATACCTCAGTGAGAGGTCCTTTGTTATACACAGCTTTCAACCATGTTGCCCTAATCAATAAGCCACCATAGGAAGATCAGTGAGGGAATTGAGAGGCCCATAATGAGCTTACCAAGTCTACAAGGTCTGTGAAATTAAACGCATTGCTCACCTGCTCTAGATATCCGTAGGCCTTGACTTTTTGTAATCATATTGGCTTCTTAACACCAGTGCAAGCTAGAATAACTAAGATATAATGCTGAGCATAATACACAGAGCCCAGCTTATTGCTTTGGTTTGTCTCTAGATCTCTTTGGAGCCAGGTTGATTTCTCTGATTTGTTTGCTACAACACATCCTATCCAGCCTTACTGTAACTGGGACATTGTCTCTGAACATTTCTCAGATTTTTAGAATTCCTCTTTTGCCTGAATTTGGGTACAATAGAGTAGGATAATAAAAGCAATAGTTAATACTTTAGATGCTTGTTTCTAACAAAGGAGATCTATTTCTATCAATGTAGAAAGTGATCATAATCAAAACTATATTATAGTTATCATTATCATCTATTCTGCCTTTTTACAGTGGTAGGCCATTTAAACCATATGTTTTCTTTTAAAAAGCACCTCAGGCTTTATTTGATTGTTTAGTCACCACAAAGCACTTCAGTGCAAATTCCATTGCAGCATTTGCTTCTCCTCAATGAGCATGTGGCGACAGTAGATATTCACTTGCATTGCATACCTCACACGGAGCATGCATGCAGTGACAGTGGAGAGGAAAAACTCCCTTTGGACCACCAGAAACCTGCAGCAGAGCAAGGCTTAATGGGAGCTGCCATCTGCCGAGGCTGAGTGTGATTCAAGGAGAAAAAAGCAGATACATAAAAGGAACATAATCACTGATCGAGAATTACAGTTAACTAGCTCCAAATATGTTTAGGAAAGAAACAGTTACACAGATGAGCGATGAGTCAGTTTTAAAGTCAAAAGAAATGAAAGAGAGTAGCTAGAGTTATTCATTCATGGCTGATTCTATAGGTATGTCCGGGTGAGTGTGAAGAATTTACTCCCTTACTAACAGGTGCTGTATTCATACACTTTTCACCCTTTAAAAACGGGGTATTTAGAGAAAGTTAAAATCTTGAGATTCATTTATTATTTTAACATTAAGATTTCTTTTCTAGTGTTCCCATGACTCTCTCCTTTTCTATGAGGTCAGCTGTTCATGTGTTGCCATGGAAGTGCACCTTTCAATTAGCCCTATGAGGAAAGTCCACACTGACTGAGAGGGAGGGCAGATGTTTTGGGTCTCGTTTGGGTTTAGAAAATTGTTCAGCTTTAATTAGTTAAATTTGAATTTAAATGTTTTTGTTTTTGTCTTTTTCTAGAAGTTTAACGTGGTTAAGGGTTTCTTAAATAGAAAATGTAAATGTTGTTTCCACCCCTTAATCAAAAATGGTTTTGTCTAATTCTTTAAAAAGCTGAGCTGTTTAAAAAGGTGGAATGCCAGTTTTCTGTAATTGAGAAAAGTGGAATCCATGTCCTTCTGCTGCAAAATGTAAGAACATTTTTTGTTTGCTTTTTTTTCTGGGAAAAAAATGAGAGCTCTGGAATTTTTGGATTTAGTCCTATTTCCTTTTTGGATGTATATTTTTTCTGCCCTGTCCTTTTTTAAGTCGAAAAGTATTTTTTTATATCTGATCCAACAGAGACAGAAACAGGCCTAAGAGCAGGCAAATAGAACAAACTCAATAATCTATCAGAGGTCCTTATGGCAGCAGTCCGGCTAATATTTCCCCCCAGGATGGTCACACCTAAACAGAACCAGACCAAATGGAGCTACTATGATGAGCACAGTAGAAAGACAATAAAGTTTGGGGTTAAATTAACAAATACCCCAGAATTGGAGAATACAGATAGAATGAAGCAGAATGATGAAAATTGGTCAATATTCTTTCAGCAGAATAACAGATTACAAGTAAACACAGAAGGTTTCAAAGATTTGTTAAAAAATAGGTTTTATTTTGTACAAATACTCTGCCTTATGCATACCATAACCTGATGGCTTTCTGAATGTATGTTTAAGTGAGTGAATGATTGGCCTTCATTCAACTTTCTGTCTGAATTAGTATTTAATTCCCTGGCCTTCCACTCCTTTTTATTCTTTACATCCAGTGTTCTTATTCGTATTCTGCCCCCCAGCTCTCACCCACACAAATAATACATGAAATTCAATATTGTATTCAGAAATTCATCACTTAATGTCAGCTAAAGGAGAATGTTATGTGGCAGAGTGGTGACTTGTAGCTCAGTTTTACAGAATAATAACAATGAGCAGACAGAGGTTGCAAAGGTACATCATAAATCACACTATAGTGCTAAAATATTGTTTTTTTCCTGCTTGAAAGATATCCATGCAGCAAGAAGGTTCTGGGTTCGATCCCGGCCTGTGGTCTTTCTGCATGGAGTTTGCATGTCCTCCCCATGCATGCGTGGGTTCTCTCCGAGTACTCCGGCTTCCTCCCACAGTCAAAAACATGACTGTTAGGTAAATTGGCATCTCTCAATTGTCCCTAGGTGTGTTTGCATGGTTGTTTGTCCTTGTGTGTCTATGTGTTGCCCTGCAACAGACTGGTGTCCTGTCCTAGGTGTACCCCACCTTACGCCCATAGTCTGCCGGAGATGGGCACCAGCCCAGCACGACCCTGATGGATGAAGCACAAGAAGATGGATGGTTTATTTTATTGCCACATCCATGTTTTTCAGATTTGTAAAGGTTTAGCATCTGCTTCCATAGATGGATGACTTTTTCATCAGAATGCTTCAATTCAATTCAAAAATACTTTATTTATCCCAGATAGAAATTTAATGTAGTTACTGATTCTTGTCTTCCTTTAATCAGTTGTTGTAGGTGTTATAGCTGTAGGCAGGAAGGATCTTCTGTACTGGTCTGTCTTGCACCAGATCTGGATCTGAATAATTGTCTCTTACTGAAGACAATCTGTTGTTGTTTAAAAATCTTCTGAAGAGGTTGCTCACTGTTGGCCATAATCTTTTTGACTTTCTGAATAATTATCCTGGTGAAATTATCTCAAGAGCTTCCAGAGGAGTTCCTAGAACAGAGCCGGCCTTCTTTATGAGCTTGTTGAGCTTTTTTAAGTTATTTGCTCTGATGCTGCTACCCCAGCAGAGGATGGAGAAGAAAGAAAAAGAATGCTTGCTGATTATTACAAATAAAAGATCTAAAAATAAAGTTTTTGATAGTTATTATGTTAGTAAAATATAATACATAATATAATATAAATTAGTGAAGCACCCTGCGTCCTTTTCCTACCTGTTTCCTTCATACCAACAGCATGTGGATATTACTATCCACATACTGTCGGTGTAAGGTAAGTATCGGTGGATTTCTACTGATTGTAGTCAGTAAAGTGATATTGAAAGATGTACGATGGTGTCTTTTTATATATTGCTCCTTCTTTAGTTTGAGCATTTTTGGTTGCTTTCTTGCCCTGCCTGTCTGGCCTGTGTGCTGTCTTGCTCTACACATACCTGTCTCTGTACTTCTTTTCCACTCAGATAAGACCAGTCTAGCTGCAGGCTGCTGGGCTGGTTAATTGAAACAGGAGAATTTTGAGGCTTGGCCAGTCAGCCTTGCGCTTCCCACCAAAACATCTCCAGGCTCCAACTCACATGCTGATGATCAGACTCGCACACAAAAAAAAAAAACATTTTTCTACTTATATTTCTCTTCTCCTTCCCTGCAGCAAACTTTTAACATTTAACATGTACTGAGAAACCTACATGGATCAGTTTACCTGGCAGAATTTCGAAATGAAAAAAAAAAAAAAAAAAAAAACTATTTCCAGTTCTATTGATAACATTTGTGGTCTATTGGCACTGATGGTACTAATTATGAAAGTTCCCGATGTGCACTTCGACAAAATTTACCCCTTCAGTTCTTTAAACCACTCAAATGCCATTGGGATAGTTAACATAACTAGTGTAATTTTTTGCTGTTGGAAAAAAAAAAGTTCTAAATAAATACAGTTAGTCACTTATGGAAGTTCTTTACAACGTTGGTGCTAAAACAGGCAAAGTGCCATGTTTTAGGTAGCATTTCCAGCACACCTGATTTTATTCATTGCATATCTAGCAGCCATAAATCACACATTCATATGTGTCCCACTTTTGCAGCAAGAATATACCTAAAAGATTCAGGAGAGGGCTAGCCGAGGAGCAAGGTTGGGGAGCACTGATTTAGGGTGTTATTTGTCAAAAGAGGTTATTGGTTTAAATGATGCTTTCTGTTCCGTTTCTTAATGTTTTCTTTTTTTCTTTTCTTTTTTTTTTTTGCTTTTATGTTGGGTGAATTAACTCAAAAAGAAGCTAAACTTTGTTTGATGGCTTGTTGCTATTCCTCCTTTTCTTAATCACATACCAGAGGGTTTCCAAGGAGTTCACACCATGAAGGTTAGGGTTAAAGCAGTGGTCTTAAACCCCTTTCCTCGAGAGCCAGTGTCCTGCAGCTTTTAGTTTTGTCCCTTGCCCTACACACCTAAATCATTTGGCCAATCTGGCTCACTAGCATGAAGTCGAAAGTTTGATACCTGAAATTGTAGCTCCTACCTCTTGCTCCTATCCCTTGCATTTCAGAGGGTCACCAGTAACACTATCTGTGGTTGGAAAGGATCTCCACAATTTTGTGCAGAAACAGGACAGCCTTAAGCCTTACGGACATTATTACACTATGGACAGGCACTTGAATGACGCTGGTCAATTTGGGACTACAGCCCTTCTGACAGGAACTACAAAAAAATAAACACAAAAGTAGTGAATGTCTGAAGATCTCTGTTATAAAACCCATGCAGGTGAAAACATTTGGATGTGTTGCGCAAAGTACTAGAGTTTTTTTGTATCTTTGTGTCCAGTCATTCAAAAAATTGTGGGCAAACCGTATAGTTCCTAGGTGTGGCTATGGACATTAAGAGTTCTCTATGCTAACTGCTTTGGTTGCAGGATGCATACTACTTCTTGTTCCCGGCTCCTGCCTAACTATCAGTACTATTTTGATAACACTTATTACAAATGTGGACGCACTTCCATCATGGCTTAGGTTTCTTTACCAAATTGAGGTATTCGGATTGCGACAAGCTCTGTAGAGCTCTGCCAATAAACTCATACTGGAGTCAGGT
Source organism: Jordanella pulchra (assembly GCA_034780135.1). Classification (NCBI taxonomy): domain Eukaryota; kingdom Metazoa; phylum Chordata; class Actinopteri; order Cyprinodontiformes; family Cyprinodontidae; genus Jordanella; species Jordanella pulchra. The sequence continues at coordinate 14,223 of JAUZNJ010028177.1, forward strand.
GTGTAAAAGCTGAGATGGATCTAAAAGTAGCAGGACACCAGTCCTTAAGCATTTCAGACTGAGACCTTTGTGGTTGACAATGGGTTGACCATGACAAGGTCTTGATCGAGTATTCCTTTATCCGTGATAATCCTGACTGTGGGGGTGAGGTGATTGTCAGATTTGAGGAATATTGTGAAAGCAGAACCTTTTTTTCATGTTTGAGATAGATTGTCCAGTTCCTTGTTTTTTCCACCATTTTGTGCTTTGCCGTTTGACACTCAGCAATTGCATCTGATGGGATATCTAAGGAAAAGGTTTTGTATATTTTAAAGCATAACAGGGTGGCTGTCTTAAAGAACACAAAAGGTAACTCACAATAATTCAGGTGTAATCTTTAATATATCACTGGTTCTCAGGGCTTTTGTCTCAATTTGTTCTTCGTTATAGGAATTATAAACATCCATTTATCAACCTACAAAAGATTCATAGATGTTCTGTCATTACACCTATTGCGTAACTATGATTTGCAAGTCTTCCCTTCAAAACTCAGCTGAAAGACCCAATTGTGTAGCTCATAGACTTGGGTCCATAAGCAGCTCAGCACCCTCAATGATTCAGCCTGTCAAGATATCACGGCCAAAATGCCAATAAAGAGTCCCACTAAAGTCCCTGATAATCTTGCTGTAGCAGAGCTAACAGCAAGGCTTAAGCCCTGATCTGACTCCATTAACATCTCATCAGAGGTAAAAGCAGATAGCACTAACAGCCAGGACCAGGCTCCAGCAGTTCACACCTGATGAAAGCCAGTAATGTGATGTTGAAGAAAAGCTTGCACACCTCAGGGGTAGCCCACTTGGCTAAAATGACTCGGGGACTCTGCTGAGTAGGTACTGATTACCTTATTTTGCCTCCAGCTTGTATGTGCTTGGTCGCTTTCAGATCTTCTTTAGGCTTGTTCTTCATTCTTGTCCTTTGTTCTGTAATTCCTCCATCCTGTAGTTAAAATTAAGCCGTGCTGTAGCCTTCAAACATAATACATCTATTTTTAAAACATATCCAATGGAAGATTATTTTTAAATAAAAGCTACTAAAGTGGTGCTTATGGACAGATTGGAAGCTTTTTCATGCAGTAAATGCGTTTCTTATATTCAGAATCAGAAACTTCTTCAGTCAAACTCTGAATATCTACAACACAATAGTAAAGTAAGGTAAGGTAAAACCTTCCCTTTTGTATTCATCCCAATAAATTAGATCTTAGTTTAAAATACAACACAAAGATGTGGAAAGTAAGTACTACTTTCACAATCATCATAATCTTACGCAATAAAGTTGAGAATCAGAGATCCATCATGATATATTAAGATAGTTTCCACTTTTGTTTTTCTTCTGCACAAGTCTTTAGCCAGATTTACCCTTTCAAACTCGATTGCCTAAATCAGTCACAGTGACTACAGCTTAGATTTTAGCCCACAGCTTGATCTAAAATGTAACTATTAACAATGAAGTTAATTTAAACAAAATGTATACTTTAATTTAAAACCGAACCGATCTGCAGTGTAGAAAATGTATGCATTCTAAAACAGAGGAACGTTTATCCAGATTATTATTATTATTATGTATAAGTTTAAATTTTGAGAGAATTTAGTGATTGGGAGTCAAGATATAGAAAAAAAAACTTAAATAAGACATGACACAGTCTTAGATATTATTACCTTTTTATTTATTAGTTTTTTCATTCCAGATGGTTATTTGTTTGGGTGGTTTTGAATTGTATCATTTGTAATGGAGCCTCTAATGTGAATTTAGCACCAAAGAGGTTCTAGCTCTCCACCATAGCTGTGGCCAGAGCCAGATATTAATTACCTCTGCCAAGGAGGTTATGTTTTCCCGACATTTATTCGACTGTTTTCGGAATAACTTGAAGAGCGTCGGGCGGGTTTGGTCAAATTTACACAGGGACTGTTTGTATTAAACTCCTGATCCAAATCTTAAGACCAGTCAAAAAATTGCAAGAATTTGCATTTTGCACTATTGGATCTTAAGAAGGTTCTAAGTAGAGC
>JAUZNJ010028178.1:0-16264 GCA_034780135.1 Jordanella pulchra
CGTTAACCCAGTGCGGCCCTCTACAACACCACTGGTTTGCCGCACATTTACCCTGTATGGACTGCAATAAGAAAAATTTTAAACAATGAAACCAGATTTAATTGCAGTAAAAACGACAGTATCACTCTAAGATGAGCCAAACAGTGCATCAAACAAATTTCATATTTCTTGCTCACCTTCGTCTCTTTAGACTCTTTCCTGTTAGTCGTTAGACTCATCTGAAAATGTTGTGCTTCTTTTTTCTTCTCCAATCCTAAGTGAGTGCTCTGCTCCAAAGATTCCCTGTTAAACGCTGCGGCATATCAGTTCCAGTTTCCGTTTCAGCTCAGTATATTTCACATTACGAAATTAATTCCTTCTTCAGTTCAGCGTAGGGGCCATAATAAGGGCCAGGGCTGGTTCTGCAGGGGCACCGGCCCCTGTTGGCCCCCTGTCTAAAACAGCCCAATCCATGCTGATTTCTTAGTATAAATGTAAGCACATTGAAGAAATCAAATTAATCTAGAATAGATAAAAAAACTGTTGTTGTCCTTTTAGTAAAGTTATGGGAATACCATTTTTGTATTACCATTTAATTTGATAAAGTCAGCAGTTGTGCCTGACCAACCTCTTCCTTCAGTGAAGAATGAGAAATCTTTGATAAAAACCAGTTTGGTTAGCATAAACTAAATACAGGTGTTTTAGTCTTGTCAGACTTCCAAGCAGTATTTTAAACGGTAAAAACAATATAACATACCAGGTTCTTTGGGATTTTTGGAACTGTTTTAGACTGGTTTAGATCTTGCCTTTAAACAGAAGCTTCAATGCCCAAATAACCAGCATAGTTTCAAATCAAATGATCTAATATGTGTCGTACTCCAATGCTCTGCTTTGTTACTCCCTCCTATCTTGCTATATTTATTCTCTTTGACTTATTATTTCATAACAATTCATAGTATCACTTTTTGAAGAGAATTTGTGATTGAGATCATTTGCAAATAGAGAGTATTGAACCTATGATCAAACAGCAAGTTGCATTTTTAAAACTAAGATGTCAAGCCACATTTAAGAAAGTAGGTGCTGTTTATGACCAAATAAAAAGCATTTAAGTAAACTCATAAGAAACTTGTCTGAAAGAGTCACAACAACATAGATCTCAAGGTGATACTCTCTAGACTGTTGCACCTTGACTGAGGAACAGTTTTCCTCTTGTTCCATTTTAGCTTCTCTGTCTAAACTATTTTGAAATGCAGCGGAAAATATTGTGTTTGAAATAGTTAAATATTACTTTGTTTTGCTTGTTTGTAGTATTTATTTGTATTTTTTCTCTGTCTAATTATTCTTAATAAGATCAAGTGTTCTTTTTATTCTTTCACATTGTAAAACAGTATTTAATTTTGGCAGTGAAATAAATTGATTCAGTGGCTTTGTTTAACTTGTTTCACCCAAACTCTTGAATAGACAATTGTTCTTCGTGAAGGGCAGGGGACTAAAGGAGATTAAGTATTTTCCTGCACAATCCTGACAACTCACAGAGCTGGTATAGAAACCGTTGTGCCAACAGGTTTATCTAGTGACTGTTAAGGCATTTAAAATGCAATATAAGCACCAAGCAAAATTAGCAATGGATGCCATGAGGCCCCCTCATCATAATCTGACACTGATAGATTTTTCAAACTCATTTCCTCTGATAAATAGATGATTTGTATTCACATCTTATAGATCTGCTGTGGAGGGATCCCACATAAGCAGCCTTTGAAGCAGGGTATTTTAGTTTAGAAATGTTTCATATGAAAAAAAAACTGCAAAAAACTTCCAATCTGTTGTGAAACTGAAATGGTATTTTCTTGTTTATGTTTACAAAAGGTGGCACAGCTCTGATTTAAAGCTGGTTCTCCCTGAGCTTAGTCTTAAATTATGCTAATTTTTGCCCTTTTCTTGCAGTGAGCCTTTTCAGATGGCAAACGGCTTTCATGCTGATCAAAATGGAAGGACTGTTTGATGAAACAGCACACACATCCATGCCCCTGAAAGGATCAGTCCTGATCATTTTTGGTGATCTCTCTGACTTTTGTGTGAACACACCCCTAAGAAATCCGTCTTTGGATTTCAATCAGATCTTTACACAGCTTAATTTGTGGCTGTCACAGGCCATGGCGGATGAAGGATCACACAGGCTAGAGACAATGAGATGGATTTATAAAAAAGAAAGTGCTACAGTAACAGGTTATAATCTTGGTCTTTTATAGATTTCTTGCTTTTGTTCTTTTTAATAAAACTTAGATGTTTCAGAACATTAGACAAACAAAATGTAGATAAAAACTAAATAATTATTTATGTTTTTGGGGTAAAGAGAAACAAACTAATTTGGTCATACATGAAAAGTCCCTTCAATATAACTACTGCTTGTGCCATCCTTGCCAGAAATAAACTAATATTTAAAAAACTACTATCCAGCATATCTGTCGGTTTATTTATTCTTGTTTTTGCTACATTAGGGCATTTGATCATTTAACACTTTAGGGTCATATAGTTGCATTGTATTTAAGTCATATTTTCAGGAGGCCTCTCTAGAAACCTTTTTGACTTAAAAAAAAGAGTAAATGGGAGAAGAAAAGAGAAGATGGAAACTCATTTGTGAAATAAGTTCTGACATCCTACCCTAAATGTAAGTGTTATAAACACACTTTCTTACTCGCCCTTTTCCCAACACATTCATTAAAACCTTGCCCCATCACCTGTCTGTGGTCTGCGCTAGTTTGCAGCCTCCTTTTCCTGTTTATTACAGTCGAGTGTAATGTAACGTCATGACGAAAATACGCTTTGCATTGCCTGGTTAATTCGCACATAACCAGACGGTAACACATCTAATTTGCATTTTCTTTTTTTTTTTTTCGACATTTTATAACATCGCTCAGAATTTGCAAGAAGTGCATGGAAACATGGCAGCTCTTTGAGGTTAAAATGATGGTTACGTGACATTCTTTTGAGCAATTATTGTTAATCATTTCCTCACTCTTAGTAGAAAATTAATGTTATGTTACCTTGCAAGCAAGATAAATTGTTGCAAGATTTTTTTTAACACAAACTCTCCCGAAAATACATCTTGCCAGAAGCCATCAGACGCAGTAGCCTAGATACAGGAATATTTTGGACCAATAAAATCCAGTGAAGTGTATGATGTCACCGTGTCATCCGGAGGCAGAAAGCTAAAGCAAAACAAAAATGGCTGTGCCTAGTTTTAGCTGAATACCCAATTTTTCTTTTTGAAAAATGAGCAAAAGGAAGCAATTAGTGCCTATGAGGATGGGAAGATGTTTGATCGTTCGTCCTGAATGAATTTGGCAAGAGTTGGATTTATGAATTAACCCTGTTTGTTGCAAAACAAATTAGTAATGTACTGAATCTCCTTTCTTTTGCGAATACTTTCCACGGGAGCCTATCCAGATGGACTGTGTAGAATTCAAAGTTGACTACATGTATTAATCTGGCTTATGCTAGGTTAAATGTTATGAATTAATTGATTAATTAAGAGTCACAGAAGGATGTAAAAACAAAGCAGATGCACGGGAACATTTGTTGCAGAACCAAAGAAGATGAATATCAGTTTTATTTAAAATAAAGTGCACCGTTACAGTTTTGTTTAATGTTTTTCCCTCATTTTTCAATAAAGTTCAATAATAACCTTCTGATTAACTTAGCTTATGATTGTTTGACAACTTTGGGTCACTTATAGATCATATACCGCATAGAGAAGTTTAATCTTTAAATCTGTAAGATTTAAAAGGTGTGAAACTCAAGATGTTGTCACTGCAAATCTAACTTAGCTTATCATGACGTATTACCTCTCAATAAATCAAATTATATGTTCTGATGAGGATTGTTGGACAACGTAAAACTACCTGTTTAAAAAAAATAAGATTTTAGCATACTTTTTAGTTGAGCCCCTATTTTTTCATTTCTTTTCATCTTTAACTTTAACAGATGTCAGGGCTTAAAAACATCCACCTGCTTACAATTAATGTTTATAATGTGCTTTTACAGTGTTAGCTGATATACTAAAGCAATTATATTCTTATTCTTATTTATAAAGATGTGCCTGCATAAAAATGTCAGAAGGGGGGCTTCATCAGAGAAAATAACTTTAGCCTGCCCTTTGCAGTCTAATCTTGCAGAATCTTGCTAGATATCTTTGCTGCCTCCACCAGGCAGGGGTCCAAAAGATTCAGAACCACAGCTCATCCAAAAATAATCAAGTCTGTTTGTTGAATTTTGAGAGAAATTTCTGCACTTTTAAAACCCTGAGCCTTTTTAAGACACCGTAGTTAGAGGCCTTTCTATTTCTTGATGCAACTGACTCTCTTATTGAAGCTCTTGGTCATTTAATAAAATGATGATACGTTTCAGTCTAACTAGTAACATTATCCTTGGAACCCAACTGTACATGTTTTATTAAATAAAACAATAGAAGAATGACATTCTTTTGACCCATTTTTCGTCCTTCTGTAAGTTCTCATCACAACCAGAATTGGATGGTTCTCAGTGTTTGTTGATGTTTCACTCATCACTTTCTACCATAACAAAAGATACCATATAGTGATGTCTAAGTGTTGAGCTTGCGATTGTTGATTTACTGGTTTCAACAAATGCAGAACAGGACAAAAGTAACATCTGTCACTGTGCGACAAAAGTAGTTGATTATGTATATGTATGTGTATGTTTTCTGCTCATGACAAATTAAGATTTTCTGATTCTGATGTCTGTCTCTGTTAGATTTGTGCTGCTTGCTCTTTAAAATGATGCTAGAATTCAGGACTACCTCTCTGCTAAAGATATAATTTTGTTGTCCAATGCGTTGCATTAATGTGACTTCAGGATTCCCAAAAGATAAATACTGCAGTCATTCAGTAGCTGTGCGCCTTAAGCTGGATAAAAATTCTTTAGTCACTGTTTAGGTATCTTAGTTTAATATTCATTATCCTTGGGCAGCCTCATTGAACAAAGGGTTGAAGCTTCATCTGTAGCATCCAGAGGGAACAAAAGGGAGCCCACACATGGAATACTAAATAACCTCAAAACAGTGCCTTGTAAGAAGATATTTATTCCAATAAACCCGTTTTACATTTAGTTACAAACACAGATGGAGGTAAAAGAGATTTCATATAAGTTAAATTCAAAATATGCATAACTCTTTACAATACATTTCAAGCTACAGCAGACTTGATGCAGATCTGTTAGAGCAGATTCCTAAATTTGTTCTGAAGTTTAATTCAGGATTTTAAATGGGTCATTCTAGCAAATTACTGTGCTTTGACGCACACTAAAGGTGTCTACACTGTTTTTGCAAAAAGGGTAAACCACAACTATTAATAAATCTCTACATCTTTAAAACATTTGTTGTGCCTTTTTATAAAAAAAAAAATCACAAACTGAACAAGCATAATGTTATTTAAATTAACATACGCATGGTTGAAAAGGGGGCTTAAAAAATTGCAAATCCAACCATGAAAGGGTCGTTCTTGAAAGACTGGTATAGAATGTCATCAATTCAATTCAATTTAATTTATCTAAATAGCGCCAATTTAAAACACATGTCATCTAAAGGCACTTCAAAGAGACAATTCAATCAGATCACACAGTTAGACTGGGCAGAAGTTTTAAAGCTAAAGAATAGAGAGAAGGAGGAGGATTTTAAATTCTATTCTAGATTTAAAAGGAAGCCAATGAAGAAAAACTAAGATAGCAGAAATATGATCTCACTCTTCACTTTTCATCAAAAATCTGGCTGCAGCATTTTGAATCAACTGCAGGGTTTTAACTAACTGTGGACTTCCTGATAGTAAAGAATTACAATAGTCCAGTCTTGAAGCACTAGTTTTTCAGCATCACACCTGGACAGGATGTTACTAACTTTTGCAATATTCCGGGGCTGAAAGAGGGAAATTCCAGAAACCTCTATAAAGTGACTGACTAACCAGTGTATTTTTCAGAGACTCTGGTCCAAAGACAATAACTTCTGTTTTGTCAGCATTCAAAAGCAGAAAGTTAAGAGTAATCCAGTTTTTATGTCTTCAAGACAGACCTGTAGTCTGTGCAATGGTTAGTTTTATCAGGATTTATAGACAGATATACCTGAATATCATCGGCATAGCAGTAGAAATCATCCCATGCTGTCTAATAATTCTACCAATTGGGAGTATATATTTAGTAAAGAGAATTGGACCTAGCACTGATCCCCGTGCCGTCTCACAATCATGTTTATGGTCTATTATTTTCTGTTTTTGTGCAAAAATTAGTTTTTATTCTAAGGTTTGTAACAAGAATGTGACATGGGTCACCCTTCGTTCCTAAGCCTGCATCTGCACACCTGGTATCTGGTTGACAACCCCACACCCTCCTACCACACCTTAAACACACACAGCATGATGCTGCCTCCCACATGTTTCACATTAGAAAGCATGCTTTTAGGAAGATGTATGGTAGTTTTAACAAAGCAGCATATAACATTTTGATCTCCTCTGACAAGAGCAAAGTGAATTTCTTGTGATTCTTTATTATCTTTGGCATGTCTCTTATTACTCCTAAAGAAAACCAGATCTGAAGACTTCCCAACCCCTGGTTGTCTTGACAACAGTTTCTCCCATCTAAGTGCTGGTCTTTCATATACAATCCCAATTTGATATATTAAAGAAAAGCAAGAAATGTTTAATCTACAACCAGAATCTTTATTTCGAGATAGCTGCTATATCCTTGCCATGAATTTCCAAGCATTTAGATGAGAGTTCACTTCTCTTCATCTTAAAGGTTTATGCACCTTGCTCAATTACAACAAAAGCAAAAAGAGAGCCCAATTTTAAAAGTTTAAAGCTTCACCCCCCACCCCCAAATATCAGGCATCCCTTTTAATTAAGATAGAAATGAGTAAGGGTATGGCTTTCTCCATGCAAATGGGATACTATTTGCATTGCAGCAACCCAAATTAGCATTTATAGTGTTTCAGTGAGCTTGTTTGGTTGCATGTGTTTAATCATCAGGGGTATTTCTTGGAAAGAAGAGGCTCATTAAAGTCTTGTAAAGCCTTATATTGCTGTCAGCGTTAGTCAGTGCAAACTAGAAGACAAAGAGAAAGCATCTCTAGACTTAAAGTTTTGATGAGGTGAAGCACATGCAAGTCCATTCCTTGTTCCGACTGAAGAGACTCCAGAATGAGTGAGATTTATGACAATAATTTGGCTGATACAACAGTGGACACAGGGAATGTAAATAACAGCTGGAATGATTAATTTACTTCAAAAAGTGACATGCTGAGCCGGATGGGTGCAGCATGACAAGTGGGAAGGTGAAAATATGGAGTCAGATTTCATTATCAGTGGAATTACTCTCTTCTCTGTTATTATGATAGCGATAAAGACCAGCGATAAGGTTTCTGAACTTCTCCACCGCTCCTGTGCTCTGCTAAGCTTTTGATTTAATGTCCGAGTTAAATTAGTTTTGAGAGTCAAAGTAATATCAACTTTAGGGAATTTTTTGGAATCCCTTCTCATAATTTGCCTCCAGACTTGGCTTAGAGTTTGTCACTTTCATTTTCAATCCGCCCCTCCAGTCCCCAAACGATTTTTATCCTCCAATGAATAATGTCCTTTGTTTTTATTTATATATTTTCCAGCTAATTAAATACTCCACATAAGTTAGCAGCTGTAAACAAATGGCACCCCACAATGCGACAACGCATATGCGCATGTTGCAGTTTATTAGTCCAGCTAAGATGACACAAGTTAAATAACTAAATGTGTTTTTGTGACATTATTTCTCAAAGAAGCATACTGTTTATTGTAAGCTGTCTTCTGTTTTCAGTGTGAAATATTTCAGCTGTTCTGTGCCCACACTGGATATTCCCTTTAATTTCATATTTCTAGCCAGGCAACTGAAGACACTTATTGGCCCACTGTTCAGACTGCTGGTTTTCTCCATCAAACTGCAGCAGAGTTCTCTCATATCTCGGCTGTTTCAAATGCACTTTAAGCTGTTATTTCACAGCTGTGCTGTTTAGACCTTGTTATTCATTTTCTGTGGTGTCAGACCCAGTCTATGGCTTTTTTTTCCCTGTTCATGGCTTTCAAAGTTTGTCAGAAATAATAATAAAACAAAAACTGTCTGGAAAGGCAGGGCTTGTATTCACCCTTACTGAGTCAATGCTTTCAGAGCCACCTTTTAATTTAACTGTAGTTGTAAGTCCTTTGTTGTAGAGGTACATCAGAATGATACAAAAAAGCTGATATATTTCTCTCATTTCTGATATTAGATCGATAAAACCATTTATTTCATATAATTTAGATAAATATTACTTAAAGATAATGAAAATGAAAATTGAGAAAATAAAAAAAAATAAACCAGATCAACAAAACAATCATATTAGAAAATAAAATGTCAGGCTATTGAAAAGTATTTTAATTCCTATACACTCAATCTTTGGACAGAACTTCTTTTGAAGGATTTAATGTATATTTATTTGAACGAATAATTTCTCCTTTTATGGATGACTGTCATATTTCAGGTAAGTTAAATAGGTTTCATTTTTAAGTTTACTAGTAACTTCTTATGCATACAGCACAGCAGAAGGTTCATTTTTTTTATTTCATCTAACCTGTGCTTGTGTGTTGTGATAAACTGTTAACATGACTTGTTGTAGCTTTCGTTCAGCAGAAATGTTCATGTTAAACCTTCCATTTTATTATTTTATTCATTTTTTTTCTTGTCCTGATTTGCCAATATGGCTCTGGGAATAGATGACCCAGAGCTAGATGGTAGTCCAACAGCTTTGCTTTCACAAGCAGACCATTATGAATCTGTCATAGGGTTCCACTTTTATATGAAACTTATATGAAAAGAGAAAAATAAAACAAAACCGTAAAAATACACAATACAGAAGCTATACATTTACTCTTTACTAAGCCAAGTAAAACACTGCATTTCTATAAATACACCTTTGATCCAAAATAAGAGCTGTCTGCTGGGGTGAAACAGTGACCGACAATAAGACTAGCTGTCATGATTCTGTGAGTCAGTCCTGCTCTGATCATCCCCACTAGCTCTCATTACCCTAATCAGCTTCACCTGCAGATCAGCCTTTGTAACCCATTTTCTGACCTGAAACTGGGCCAGATTTTTGTCATTCTTATGGTGAGCCTCTCTAGCTTTGTTCTTGTTCTGCCTATCTGTTATGACCTGGATTATCCCTAGTTTTTTTTTATTTAGTCTGAGCTCCTGTCGGATCTGTTTTTGCCTTTCTGCCTCTGACCCTTTTCTGTCCCTCTGACCACGATACTGGATTCTTCCTTGGAGTTTTCTCAGCCATCTGACCCCCTGGTTCTGAACCCTCACGTGGACTAAGATTCAGACAATGGATTTTGGATTGGACTTTTTCCAGCCATCTGCCTACCCGTTTCAGACCCCTACTCTGGGCTTTCCTCCCTTCCACCTGAGACGAACCGGTTCCAGTTGCTGATTCCCAGTGCCGTCCCTGACCTCTCCAAATAAACGGTTAAAACTGCTCTGTTGTCTGGCTTGAATCCTGGGTCCGCAAATTAATCCACACAGTCTTGTTACATTAGCTGCCATGTGAGCCTCTGCTGTAAATGATCTTATAAAAACTAACACTTTAAAAGGACAGCTCAATACGACTCTGACCTACATACTCCAGTCAGTGGAGTTGCTTGCCACAAAGTCCATCAGCACTCACACTATCCAATGATATCTGTCACACAGCTTCATGTTAGATGTTGTATCAGTGCTCAGAAAATAATTTTATAACAAAGCAAACCGAATATTGTTCACTTCATTTGGTTTACTTTGTTTGGGATACTTAAATGCTTATGTGCCAGCATGCTACTGATAATGCAATAAAAGTTTAGTAAAATTGATGACAGAGTCACTTTACCACATAGGTTATGTCTGTATAAGTGTGTTAAATTGTCTCCTTTATCTAAGCTACTAAAGCAAAGCTCTGCTAATCCTAAAAAGTAGAAAAAAAATGTCATCTTTCATTCAGCTTCCAATGATGTCTGTTTTTAAGGGGAATTAATGCTTTTGCAGGACCTATTTGTATCTTTACTTTTGGAGTCTTAATTGTGCCTACATTTCTTGTCCTGATGTTTCTTTGCAAGACTTTCTGACTGTTTAAAAGTTGCCTGACCCTCTTCCAGATTATTTGTTTTTGTTCCACTCATGATTCTGTGCTTTTCAGTTTCTATGAGTTTCATCATACCTTTGGAAGATTTTTGAAGGTTGTTTATATTTTAAGCCTCCGTCTCCTACTTTGTTTACACTCTTCCTGCTGGGCTCCTATGTCGGATCTCAATCTGTACCAGTTTCTGTTCTGTGTCTCTAGGCTTCACAGGTTTTTGTTGTTACCTTTACTGCCCCATAGCAATGATGTCACCAGTTTGCCAGTCGCCTCCAGGCTTTCTGAAATCAGTTTGTAAGTTCATCCTGTAAATGTGGAGAGTTTTCCTGGATACTAAAGTCTCTTCCCAAACACTCCAAAAAAACCACAAAGACATGGATCATTTATTAGTCAATATATTTTGCTAAAAAGGTCATCTACTTAGGCAATTGATTTCAAAAGGCAAAATTAATTTTGAAGTATTGCAAAAATTAGATGTATTTCAAACCTTCATACCTGTTAATGGATATTTTCATTGCTAACAGCAAATGGATATAAACCAAAAGACCAGTAAAAAGAGTCTTTATCAGATATCTCCTGTTATATTCATGTCGTGGCCTACAGAGCTATGCCAAGAAATGCCATCTTATAGACACCTGCTGACTCCCTCTACAAACAGGGTTAACACCAAGATTATCGGTTATCCAGTTTAATTTTAAATAGTTTTAGCTATTTTTTTATTCAGTTATTTTTTTTTGGTTATTTTGTTTTTAAATAAGGTATTTTAGTTTTTATTTGTTACCTTAATTTTAAAAAGCTAGTTGAGTTTTCATTACGTCTGGTAATATTTAAGTTTTTGTCATACCTCAGTTAATTCTATTGTCACAAGACTGAAAATGTTTTTAATATTGTACATATGAAATTATGAATAAAAGACAAGAAACTATTTTTAAATAGCAATGTAAACATATTCGCTTGAAACCCTCCCAAAGCATTTTATGTCAGTTTGCAATGCTTATAATGAAAATTGATAACATAAAAATGAGGGGGATGTATCTATTATTTTAGCATATTTTAGTACATTTTATAAACTCACAATACAGTTTCAATTTGTTTTATTTTCCTGTTGTCTTGAAAGTTTTTCCTCCTTTAATTTCTCAAAGATGATTTCATTTGTTGTGTTTAAGTTAGTTTTAGGTCTTTGTTAGATAAAAAAGCCTTTCAGTATCCAAAGATTTTGAATAAAAAAAATACTGAAAGAAAACGGGTATGAAACAAAAACATACAGTGGTTATCAGAGCCTTAAAGAATTGTGATACATTGAAGAAATAGGGTAAAATCCATGAAATGTAAACTGCAGCAGGAGTCAACATTAAGAGGCACCACAAACAGTTACGGCATTTTTTTGTGTTAAATCTCGATGGTCCCGGTCCTTTTAATCTTCTTCCTTTTGAAAGAGGGTCAGTGACTGTCTGTTGGACAACAGTCATGTAAGCAGCCTTTCACAAAAGATCAGTATGTAGCCCACAATAAACATGTCTTTACCAATTCATTATATCCCATGTCATTTATTATTTTTTTAAAAAAAACCCTCTATAAATTTCATGAGATGTCAGTCTAAAACGTAAAGGCATACAGGAAAGTAGGAATCAAATCATGGGTATGGTAAAGATGGTTAAAAAAGAGAAATATTCACAGTGTTACACTTAGAAGTGAGGAGATGATGAGGATGGGACGCCATGCAAAAGCAGATACTGTGGAGACTCAGGAGGCAGAGAAACCCAACCTCTACCAGAGAAAAATGGGAAAATTGGGAAAAATGGGAAACTGAAGCAGAGAATGAAAAAGAGGAACAAAGGACAAGCGAGGCCTTGGAAAACTTGAACCTGACAGCAAAGGTCAGAGTAAAGTCAGAATCAGAATAAGAGAGAGTAATAATTACAGAGGCATCCATTGATTTCAGTTCTCTCTCAGGCAGCATCCGTTTACACCCTTCACACACTGGTGCTAATCTCAATGCCAGTTGCTTTTCTTTCTATTCTCTTAAAGAGGGTCCAAAAACTTGAGCTATGTCCACAGTTGCTCCTCTGGGTTTTACTAAATTTGCATTTACATTTTGGCTGTCACTCATACTGTGGAGTTTCCTGGCCCACAAGGGCTATCTTGTCTATCATAATGAAGACATGCTGACTTTAAGCCTCAAGAGAAATCCCTGTCCAATTTATGTGCTTGGATCGATAATGCAGCTGTACCATTAATAAGGAGAAAATTAAGTTGAAGCTAAGGTCCTGCAAGAAAGTCATAAACAGTCAGATGTCTTGATGGCTAACTCCATAAAGTGTACAGCAAATGCAGTTTACTGAGAAAGACCTTTTCTAATTTACAGTACCTAGTACTACAACTATTTAACCATAGATGTATTGCCTTGAAAAGCAATAATCCTTGTTGGATTTTTTTTACACTTTGAAACAGTTACTAATTTCTAAATGTCTCCAAATACTTAAAGGGTTTTTATTTCTACATTTTTCATGACAAATGCATTGGTTTCCAACACTGCCATGGCATTATCTGATGAGTTTACCTTCTAGCTTTCCAAAAACAAAAGAACCAAAGTCTAGATGGGTATCTTGCAGTTTCTTCTCTCCACTGCTCAGTAGGGTAGAGAGAGTGACTGAGACGTTACAGGTCCTCAAGAATGGCTGCTCTGAGTAGTGTGTTCCTGCCAGCTTTCACCTCGGGAGCCTTTTCAAAGAATTCAGCATGAATACTCGTTCCTGGTGAAAAGATTTTTCCAAAAAGCAGTTTTGTAAGACAGTCAGACAGCCCGTTTATAACATTTTTGCATAGTATGTGTAAAGTCCACCTTAAGTCTGCATAGGCTCCTCCCAGACATTCACGGATGTATTTCAGTGCAAGTACATATGTGGAAGAAATGTGTTAATACCTCCACTAAGGTATTAACATGTTCTCATCCTTGTTAACACAGAGTGGCTGGGCAGAAGCAGGAGGGTCCTTCAACTTTCACAGCACAGATCGGCACAGTGAGATAGATACTCAACAAACATTACTGTCATTCTGTGCAATTTACATGCAACTATATGTTTTAATGCCCCCCTTCTGTGTCCCTAGCTACCTGTTAAAGAAGTCTGTGTAAGATGTGAGGATGGATCTGGTCATGGATGTATGGGTTGGATTGTGAGGTGGAACGGTAGTGCTCATAAAGATAAATTCCTGAATATGAAAGGACATCTATATGTGACAAAGATTTAACTCTCTGAGAAATAATGCCTCTCCTTCATTGATTGGATCCTCCTAAAAAGAACATGCCATGTTTGTTGTTTTAAAACCTAATGTGTCCAACGAACCTACTGACCATTTTTTTTATTGTTCACAAAAAACTGGAACAAAACTCTCTGAATTGATTCAGGAAATAGAACAACATGCTTGGCTTTAAGGAGGGCGAAGACAAAGGACAAGATGAGCTTATGGAGAAAAAAACTGCTCTTGCCCAGGTTAGCTCTAGGATGAATAATTTCCACAGTAACAGACACACAGGTTGAGTAACCGCTGTTTGTGAAATGGAAAACTGAGTTTCTCTGATTTCATGGTTACCAAATTTACAATATACACTTAAAGGTGAAACTGACCTCTAATTAAAAAGTGAAAATCAGTTAAAAAATGGCAAGAAATCATGTTTTACTCTGGTTGATCTTAAAAAGATTAAAGCTATTTTTTTTGTTTAAAAACTTTCTCTTGCAGATGCTGTGTGGTAGTTGTAGGACAACAGCAAGCGTAATTTGGGTTGAAAATCCGGATGGACAACCAATTGGATCCTCTAGTTTAGTGCGGGTGAAATTACTTTTATTCTGCCTCTTGACTGTTTTGTCAGCATATTTTAAGAAGTTCAAAATGTGTGTCTCAGTGTGTCCAGCTTCAGCAGCAATGGCTCTCTGCCAAAGGCATTGCTTATGCAGCTCAGCAATCAGACCACGTTTAAAGAGAGAAAGCTGTTGTGCCTTTGCCACCAGGGATCATGACAGAAACTGACGCTGAATTCAGATTTTTGCATCACATGACATGAAATGGAGATAGCTCTATGATGTAGATATTTTTTCTTCTTTATTAGAGACAAGAGAGCGTAAAGAAGATGGATGGACATAACTACAATAAAATGGTTGGAGGCTGGAAAAGATTTGAGACGGATACTAGGGTTCCTCTCCCAGCTCGAAAACAACAAGCATGTGACCAAAAGTTATAATGGAGTGGTACCTCAATGGCCAAGTTAAAATCTAGATTAAGTTCAGTTAGAAATCTAGACTTCATGTTCGAAACCCAATCTGCCTTAGTTCAAGCTTTTTTGTTCAGGGGAATGGGCAACAAAGCGTAGCCTTGAAATGTAAAAAAGATCTTTTGCTCTACTGAAAGTGATTGACTGTTATACAAAGAAATAACCAAGGTAAATTAAACACATACCTTTCAAATACTTGCCTTCCTTTTTGACAGTGATCCACTGCTATGTGTTGGTCTATTATATAAACCCCAATATACTGTTTAAAGTTTTGTGCTCTTAATGTCAGTCTAATAAGACATTACAACAGATTACAGTAAAATGGGTTCGACTCAGCCATGCGACTGTGACCAGAGAGACTATTTGTGTAATCATAATTAACAACAACATAAAACCCATAAGCATGACCTTATTTTCTACTTTGCAGTCCATGAACTCCTGCTGCCCAATTTGGACGTCAGTCTGCAGATGAACTTTCCTCTCTGTGGAAGCCAAGCTTCTGTGACAGTGACATTGGCTGAAGTCTCATCCCTCTACAAAGCCGAAAGAAATGAACACAACAAAAGCCTAGCTGCAGCTGAGACAGCAAAGTGAGAGGAAAATCCATGGCGGATGTCTTTATATGAAGAATATTGATGTGCTTAAGTTAATCTCTGGCAGCTTGCCATAAAACCATACCAGCTCTGGAGCTGATGCGCACCTGTAGGAATAAATCAATGTTTGTAATGACAGCCACTCATTTTTTATGGGATTAAATTTTAAGCAAAAAATACAGTAAAGCGTTGAATCCCCAGCTACATGTCATTAAAGGCTGTCTTCCTTTGGATTCGTCCAAGCTGGGCACCTAAATGATTCAACAAACCGCTCAGCTCTCCTGTTTCAACACTTTAAGCCTGCTTTGTCTTATTAAAAGATTCACTCAGCTGTCAAAACCAAATGTTTTATTCCACATTGTTAATGGAAAGAGCTGCCCATGAAGCCTGTAGTCATTGAATCTGATAAAGCTCGTTAGCTTTTGCTGCTCTTTTAGTAAGACATGGTTTATATCCTTTTACAGAAAGCAAACATAAGGAATATAAATCTACACAGTGGTGGGCAGGAGTGAAAACAGCTAGTGCTCATGGTGATTTGTGTACTTACTTGTGTTTTTTTGTTAATTAATTTCCCTCCTTCTGGCTCTCTGGAAGACCAATGCACAATCCGTCAGCTACATTATATCTTGCCGTGCCTCTAACCTGATATGAAGGCCATTCATCACCTGAAGCAGGGCCACAACAGGTGAGGTCACATCAGCTAATAAAGCACTGAACTGATGGGGAGGTGTTTGCGAGGAGCGAGAGAGGCTTACCACATGACAAACGATGAGTTATGGCTTTACTTTATCACTTTGGACAGTTAGATTATGATGTCTGTAAGTTTGTATCCCAGTGAGAAACATCAGAGAGAAGAGATCTAGGAAGTGATGCAACAAGGGGGAAATATCTTAAGTTGCCCTGAGATCTTGAGCCATGAGGGAGGATGGTTATTTTCTGAGAAAGAAAGAGAAACCGATTGCTATCATTGCTATATGAATCCCTCTCTCTTTTGCTCTCTCTCTCTTCATAAGTTTTTATGCTTCCTTAATTTTTTTTTTTCAAATTTTGTCATGCTGCACATGATCGTTGCACAAACAGATATATCGGTGAAGGTTCTCCGTCATCCAGGTCTTGGTCAAGCTAGGAAAGTTCAGTTTAGGCAACTGGACGTGTAGTTTTCTAAAAGACGTTTCGCCTCTCATCCAAGAGACTTCATCAGTTCTAACTGATGCAGGAGAAAACAGAGATAAATATACTGTA
>JAUZNJ010028181.1:0-16260 GCA_034780135.1 Jordanella pulchra
CCCCCCCCCCCCCCCCCCCCCCCCCCCCCCCCCCCCCCCCCCCCCCCCCCCCCCCCCCCCCCCCCCCCCCCACGTGTAGGCAAACAGTGACAGCAAAGCTTATGAAGATTACATAACGTTATTCAGAGCATCAAGTATCAAGCATAACAGTGTGTCCATGAACACCTGGATCCGAATCAATGTGTTGTTTACGTATGAGTTTACTTTTGTATGGAAGGTTTATTAGGCTCCTTCAGCAAAAGAAATGCTCAGTTGTAGGTGTGAGGGTCCCCAGACGCGCCCAACAGAGCCCAAGGTTGATACAGAACGCACTAGGACCACTGTCCCTGAAATCTAAGATCTGAGTTTCTGTTTTCATTTAAAACTATATTCTGGCTTTTTATGCAGCTTAATGGCTTCTTCTTTCAGCCTGTCTTGCTCATCTTGTACTGTGGATATGGACATTGGAGTTGTTCTGGAAATGAAACCCACATTTTTACAGCAAATAAACAGTTATTTATGTGCCATGGACATGTCTAGTTCCTGAAAGGAAGAATAATATTAGGCTCTTTATTTAGCACATATTAGTTAGAGCACCTGAGAAATATGGAGTGAATTATGTTCCATTATTTTTTGCAACCGAAGAACATGATATGTAAACTGAAAATGCAAATAAATGTGATCCAAAAATAAAACTTTAAAATAGGTTTGAATCACAAGAAGGTTTAGAGATGAACTTTTCTGGGTTCTTTAGATATTGTTTTACTAATTTTTATTTTTAAAATAGAAAATCCATAAAACAAAAAAAAAAAATTTGGGTGGGAGTAAAATTTGAGAAAAAGTTATTCTCAAACCTTTTTTTGCATAAGACATTTTTTATGTGTTTTTCTGGATTGCATGTTTTTCAGATTTCCCTTTACAAAATGAGTTCATTGCTTGCAACAATAATGGAACAAAGTTCACTGCATAGACACTTCCAGGCACTTAGTGATAAACCAAGCTATTTTCAAAATCTTGGCTGCGTTGTTTTTGTATTTTCATAGCATTAATGTTGCACATGGAAGCAGAGTATTTGATTTCCTGAAGCTTTAGGATACCTTTAAGCAAACAGAGAGAATTTCAGTTATTTTAAATGACCTAAACAGGAAATGTTTCAGAAAAGTCAGACAAGAAGAAAAACAAGTAAGAAACCGAAGTTTGATTCAACTTTTAAAGTTCTGATCCTGAATCTGTTGCTGTTCCTTTCCAGATACTAACAACAGTGACGGTTCACCACCCCAGCTGCAGTTTGAAAATCAAAGAAAAAAATGTAAGAACTCATTTTTAAAGTTTCTTACTGCTTTAAACATTCTGTACAGTTAGATCATTCCTCACTTAACAGACTCATGTTTGAGTTTTGGAAATATTTAACTCGATTCATCTCCCTCGTGGAGGTCAAGGACGAAACACATAAACTGCCATCCCAAAGAAATAAAACATGCTGCTTTTATAACCTCATTTTTTCTCTTCAGCAACTATAAGACTCACCGCAGTCTGTGAACAGCTCATAAACTTCAGCAGATTTTACTTGGAATTAACAGATCTTTTTGAAATAGAAATAAATTTATTCCTGTTTCAACTTTTCTTCTCCCACAAAAAAATGTGTAAGTTAATAGAATCATGAGCAACAAACTGCAGGTCTAACAAAACCTGACAGCTAAACTCTAAGGAGATTCAAAGCTCAGATGGAGAGAATCGAATGAGAAGTTCTGCAGATCTGGTGATTATGGCAGAGTGGCAGCCATGAAGGTTTTCTGTTTCCATTAGCCAACAAGTATGCAAAAAATGTAAGGGTTAGGGTTAGGTGTTATGTATTTAAGCAGCATGGAGGTCCATCCTCCCAGTTAGATGTTAATCAAACAGCCGCTCCTGGTTCTTCTGGTTTGTTCGAGTCTTTTGTTGTGCAGGGGCTCTGTGATTGGTTGAAGGATTCAGCTTTCAAGCATTTATGATTCATTCGTGAAATTGTTCCAAAGGAGTTATATAAACACTCCCATCATGATTTTTAGTGCCATAATTTTAGTTTGTATGCTTTTATTTTCTATTATGCACATTTTAGTTCGTCATTTTCGACAATGATTCAAAAGACCAATCACATAACCCATGAGTTATAGGACTCTAAAAATCAAATCAAATCGTTTCACTTTCCCTCCATTTTTGATCAATCTTTGTGCTGATCTATCTTAGGGGTTCCCAGAATTGGGGTCAGGATTTTGTCCCAAAAGTAAAATAATTCACTTTATATGTATACAGTAGATAAATATAGAGTGATGTAATTATATACATCTTAAGTCGGTTACCCATCAGTTGTATTGTTATTTTTTGGCTCCCAGACTGAATTGTCTGGAAACCCTGGTCCATGTAATAAAATCCCATAATGACATGGCACTTTTATGGAGAGAATTTTGTTCCATTGTTGCTGCAAGCAAAAAAAAAAAAAACATGTTTTATGCATTTAAATTAAAAAAAACTAAATCCAGAAATGGAACTTTTAAAATTGTTTTAGTCAAAAAAGTTTTGAGATTAGCTTTACTGTTTTCTCTGAGTTTTCAAATATTGGATGTATTCATTTACACTGAGCGTTGTGGATTATATTCTTTAAAATCGCATTTTTTCCGATCACATTCTCTTCATTTCTGGGGGCAGGTCCTCCTTTAAGGTAAAGAGCAAAGATGCATTTCTATTGGTCTGCTGGACTTCTGCAACTGCATTTTATTCCTTAGGAGCGAGATTTTGGATTGAGCTCGAAGTGAAGAGAATGTGATCAGTCAAAAAAATTAAAACAAAAAACCCGTAAAGAAGAAAAAGCTCAATTAAAAAATAAAATAAAATATGAAAAGTAAATCTGAAAAAAATGACAAAATCCAGAAAATAAATGTCTGGATTGCATTTTTATTTTTTTTTTTCAAATTATATCACATAACACATTCTTTGCTTGCTATAGTGATGTAAAAAAAATACTCTATTCAGTTTGAAATATAACAGAATAGGGAAAAACTACCAAAAACATTTGAATCTCTGCTTTGTTTGGCAGGATCCGGGGTCGGCTGCGGAGACCAAGTTTTAACCCCTTCAGAGGAACAAAAACGATGGAAGGAGGCAAAAATAAGATTTGGATTTTACACATTGTTCTATTTAACTGACATAAATAACAGTTTATGTTTTAGTGATTACATTTCATAGTATTATAAAATTACTACAAAGAGTGAAATATATTCTAGGCAATTAAAAATAATTAATTTCTAGATTAATTGTACATGTTGTGTTTCACTAACTGAGAACAAAGTCCAAGGGTGGAAAGACTGGGTCCACCTCATTACACCCTGGTTTTAGCAGGAATGACAACCACTGTCTGTTTAACCTTATCATCCTACTGAAAGCAGATAAAATGGCTGCATGGTTACTGCCATAAATCAGAGGTGGCCTGTAACCCGCCCTCGACTGATGGACAGCAGCTTCTTCTCTAATCCATCACTGATGTCTTCCTACCTTGGTGTTATTTAGCTCCTGCCTCAATGACGATCAGTTCATGACAGCATTAGATCCGCTAATTCTTACCAAAAAAAGCTCTATATTAATAAAACTGACCTTTCATAATATGTCATGTCTGTTAACCAAGCTTGTATTTACATTTTGAAATTTGATGGGGTTTTTTTTAAAGAGAAGAAAATGTATTATGTGTGATTTTTTTTTCGAAAGACTTTATAGACCGGGATGAGCTTTAACATTTGCAGATGTACATAAATCTGTTCCCTGTGGTGTTTTTAAGAGCGAATTTAAGAGCTCGTTTTTACTTTATATATATATATATATATATATATCTGTACAAAGCAAAACCTTGTTGTTCTATGATTCAATCAGGTTGTTTTATTAGAAAAGCCGTATCCTGTTGTTTTTATACCGCAAACATTTCATATGTAGACAATTATTGTTGCAAATAATCTTTCTAGATGTTTTGTTACAGAATGTTTCTGGTTTTAGAATTAAAGCTAAACTTTTTTAACGTACTTTGATTTGTCTTTCTTGTGGTCATGATTATTTAAAATGTTGTGCAATTATGATATATTTATTGCCGACTCCAATGGGGGGGGGGCAAGTGTCTTCTAATACAATGATATTCACACTGTTTATGAACACACGTCCTACTGGTTGTGTGTTAGAACAACAAATGAAAGTATGAATTGAGATCAAATCTTGGTCAAACAGATAATCTGCACGGTTATAGAATAAATTCACAACAACTTCTGTTAATAACATGGGTTAACAAAAAACATTCAGCCCTAAAACCTTTTGACTAAACAATTTAAACTTAACTAAACTAAGCTATCATGTACACAAAGAAGGAAAAACATGGTTGAAAACTGTAATCATAGAGGTGATGAAATAACATCACAGTTTAGTCTGGATTTTATGTTTGAGAGCCAATTTTATCTTGAAGAAGTTGGGATGTGATTAAATGACCTTTTAGCTAATTTAGAATAATTGGAATGTGTAACCCAATTCACAATTCAAATCCACGAGGAAAATAAAACATTATTTGGAAAATAATGTTTTGTTAAATGATTTGTTTGATCAGTAACTAATAACCTTTCGTTTACTGATTCATAACCTTGTGTGGTTGGTCTAGTAGCAAGTAAGCTAGCAGACACGAGGAAAATCCTCTTAAATGACTCTTTGGTTGTATTTTGGTAATGAAATGTGACGAGCAGTTGAGGAAACACATAACACATTATTTTAGTATTTAAACCCCTAGTAAAATGATAAAGCTTGTTTTAGCTTTATAAACAATAGCTTAGACACGTTGGCATGGAGGATCAACATGTTAGCTTGCCGAACACAATAGAAAACATTTGAAATTATCAAAAATTTAATCAAGATGTTCTTTGAGTTAGAAGTCCACTGACACATTAAGTGTAAAGGTGCTGTCTAAAGCATTTTATAAGGGGTGATCACATAAATTCCATGATAAATGTTAATTTATCTACTAGATGGAAGGGTTTTTTGTCACCATTCCAGCCACTATTCTGTTTGTTTTCTCACCTGGTTTTGTCCTGACCTTGCACTTTACACACACTTTGCTCCTCTCCTTCACCTTGTACACCTCTCTCTCTCTCTGGACTGGTAATGATAAAATGGATTTTATTTAACTAGATGAATGTATAGAGTTGTGCTTGAACGCCTAGACAAACTCTGTTAAAAAGACGGCTAAATTCATACCTGGGAAAAAAAAATTATAAGTAAAAAATTAATTGATCATTAATCAGTAAATTGAAATATCTGTTTTAAAAGTCATAAAAAACAAACAAAAGAGTCCCAGACACACTGGAGCACTTTGCTCATAAACATTTAATGAACATACCTGTGAACAAGTGCAGAAATCTGACTAAACCTTTTAGAAAACACTTGATTGCAGTGATTTCCTCAAAATGTTGCTAAAAATTTTAGGTTAAGAGCCTCATCATGCTTGTTTAATGTTTTCGTTGTTGTTTATTATTAACAATTCAGAGGAATCACAATTTAAAATTAATGTCATGATTTTCATGGAAATTTTATTCACTATTTTTATTTACTCCAGGTAGGCAGGCAGGCAGAATTGCTTTTGCCCCATGAAGACCAATGAATAGAGGCACGTGACGTCGCCCAGTTCTCCACCCTGGTGCCAAGCCTTGGGTTTTGGTCCTGGTGTGGAGCGTTATCGTCTAGAGATAGTCAGGCTCTCCTCCACACATTGCCTGGGCACTGGAACCCAAATCCTTGCGAGAGGCTGGACTCTCTTTTACTCTGCACTGGCCTGCTGGGAGTGATGGACGGTGGGTTTAGGTCTGCTTGTCTCCCCCCTTCTCAAGTTAGAATTTACCATGGTGAATGAGACGGTAACATCCCTTGGGGTAGTGGAAGGTCTCTCACTGTTGTTTCGGTCTATGGACTGAAGGGCATTATGGGGTATCAAGCCTTCTTAGTGTCCTTTAGAGGGGGAGTATTGGCTAGTGCCACTCCCAGGGATTCCAAAACTCTGCTGGGGGACTTCAACACCCATGTGGGAAACTACTGTGACACCTGGAGAGCCGTGATTGGTAGGAATGGACCCCAGCTCCGAACCAGAACAATGGTTCATTACGGGACTTCTGTCACGTCAAGTCATGGATTGTCCATAATGAACACAATGTTCAAACATAAAGATGTCCTGAATCTGTTGCTGTTCCTTTCCAGATACTAACAACAGTGACGGTTCACCACCCCAGCTGCAGTTTGAAAATCAAAGAAAAAAATGTAAGAACTCATTTTTAAAGTTTCTTACTGCTTTAAACATTCTGTACAGTTAGATCATTCCTCACTTAACAGACTCATGTTTGAGTTTTGGAAATATTTAACTCGATTCATCTCCCTCGTGGAGGTCAAGGACGAAACACATAAACTGCCATCCCAAAGAAATAAAACATGCTGCTTTTATAACCTCATTTTTTCTCTTCAGCAACTATAAGACTCACCGCAGTCTGTGAACAGCTCATAAACTTCAGCAGATTTTACTTGGAATTAACAGATCTTTTTGAAATAGAAATAAATTTATTCCTGTTTCAACTTTTCTTCTCCCACAAAAAAATGTGTAAGTTAATAGAATCATGAGCAACAAACTGCAGGTCTAACAAAACCTGACAGCTAAACTCTAAGGAGATTCAAAGCTCAGATGGAGAGAATCGAATGAGAAGTTCTGCAGATCTGGTGATTATGGCAGAGTGGCAGCCATGAAGGTTTTCTGTTTCCATTAGCCAACAAGTATGCAAAAAATGTAAGGGTTAGGGTTAGGTGTTATGTATTTAAGCAGCATGGAGGTCCATCCTCCCAGTTAGATGTTAATCAAACAGCCGCTCCTGGTTCTTCTGGTTTGTTCGAGTCTTTTGTTGTGCAGGGGCTCTGTGATTGGTTGAAGGATTCAGCTTTCAAGCATTTATGATTCATTCGTGAAATTGTTCCAAAGGAGTTATATAAACACTCCCATCATGATTTTTAGTGCCATAATTTTAGTTTGTATGCTTTTATTTTCTATTATGCACATTTTAGTTCGTCATTTTCGACAATGATTCAAAAGACCAATCACATAACCCATGAGTTATAGGACTCTAAAAATCAAATCAAATCGTTTCACTTTCCCTCCATTTTTGATCAATCTTTGTGCTGATCTATCTTAGGGGTTCCCAGAATTGGGGTCAGGATTTTGTCCCAAAAGTAAAATAATTCACTTTATATGTATACAGTAGATAAATATAGAGTGATGTAATTATATACATCTTAAGTCGGTTACCCATCAGTTGTATTGTTATTTTTTGGCTCCCAGACTGAATTGTCTGGAAACCCTGGTCCATGTAATAAAATCCCATAATGACATGGCACTTTTATGGAGAGAATTTTGTTCCATTGTTGCTGCAAGCAAAAAAAAAAAAAACATGTTTTATGCATTTAAATTAAAAAAAACTAAATCCAGAAATGGAACTTTTAAAATTGTTTTAGTCAAAAAAGTTTTGAGATTAGCTTTACTGTTTTCTCTGAGTTTTCAAATATTGGATGTATTCATTTACACTGAGCGTTGTGGATTATATTCTTTAAAATCGCATTTTTTCCGATCACATTCTCTTCATTTCTGGGGGCAGGTCCTCCTTTAAGGTAAAGAGCAAAGATGCATTTCTATTGGTCTGCTGGACTTCTGCAACTGCATTTTATTCCTTAGGAGCGAGATTTTGGATTGAGCTCGAAGTGAAGAGAATGTGATCAGTCAAAAAAATTAAAACAAAAAACCCGTAAAGAAGAAAAAGCTCAATTAAAAAATAAAATAAAATATGAAAAGTAAATCTGAAAAAAATGACAAAATCCAGAAAATAAATGTCTGGATTGCATTTTTATTTTTTTTTTTCAAATTATATCACATAACACATTCTTTGCTTGCTATAGTGATGTAAAAAAAATACTCTATTCAGTTTGAAATATAACAGAATAGGGAAAAACTACCAAAAACATTTGAATCTCTGCTTTGTTTGGCAGGATCCGGGGTCGGCTGCGGAGACCAAGTTTTAACCCCTTCAGAGGAACAAAAACGATGGAAGGAGGCAAAAATAAGATTTGGATTTTACACATTGTTCTATTTAACTGACATAAATAACAGTTTATGTTTTAGTGATTACATTTCATAGTATTATAAAATTACTACAAAGAGTGAAATATATTCTAGGCAATTAAAAATAATTAATTTCTAGATTAATTGTACATGTTGTGTTTCACTAACTGAGAACAAAGTCCAAGGGTGGAAAGACTGGGTCCACCTCATTACACCCTGGTTTTAGCAGGAATGACAACCACTGTCTGTTTAACCTTATCATCCTACTGAAAGCAGATAAAATGGCTGCATGGTTACTGCCATAAATCAGAGGTGGCCTGTAACCCGCCCTCGACTGATGGACAGCAGCTTCTTCTCTAATCCATCACTGATGTCTTCCTACCTTGGTGTTATTTAGCTCCTGCCTCAATGACGATCAGTTCATGACAGCATTAGATCCGCTAATTCTTACCAAAAAAAGCTCTATATTAATAAAACTGACCTTTCATAATATGTCATGTCTGTTAACCAAGCTTGTATTTACATTTTGAAATTTGATGGGGTTTTTTTTAAAGAGAAGAAAATGTATTATGTGTGATTTTTTTTTCGAAAGACTTTATAGACCGGGATGAGCTTTAACATTTGCAGATGTACATAAATCTGTTCCCTGTGGTGTTTTTAAGAGCGAATTTAAGAGCTCGTTTTTACTTTATATATATATATATATATATATATCTGTACAAAGCAAAACCTTGTTGTTCTATGATTCAATCAGGTTGTTTTATTAGAAAAGCCGTATCCTGTTGTTTTTATACCGCAAACATTTCATATGTAGACAATTATTGTTGCAAATAATCTTTCTAGATGTTTTGTTACAGAATGTTTCTGGTTTTAGAATTAAAGCTAAACTTTTTTAACGTACTTTGATTTGTCTTTCTTGTGGTCATGATTATTTAAAATGTTGTGCAATTATGATATATTTATTGCCGACTCCAATGGGGGGGGGGCAAGTGTCTTCTAATACAATGATATTCACACTGTTTATGAACACACGTCCTACTGGTTGTGTGTTAGAACAACAAATGAAAGTATGAATTGAGATCAAATCTTGGTCAAACAGATAATCTGCACGGTTATAGAATAAATTCACAACAACTTCTGTTAATAACATGGGTTAACAAAAAACATTCAGCCCTAAAACCTTTTGACTAAACAATTTAAACTTAACTAAACTAAGCTATCATGTACACAAAGAAGGAAAAACATGGTTGAAAACTGTAATCATAGAGGTGATGAAATAACATCACAGTTTAGTCTGGATTTTATGTTTGAGAGCCAATTTTATCTTGAAGAAGTTGGGATGTGATTAAATGACCTTTTAGCTAATTTAGAATAATTGGAATGTGTAACCCAATTCACAATTCAAATCCACGAGGAAAATAAAACATTATTTGGAAAATAATGTTTTGTTAAATGATTTGTTTGATCAGTAACTAATAACCTTTCGTTTACTGATTCATAACCTTGTGTGGTTGGTCTAGTAGCAAGTAAGCTAGCAGACACGAGGAAAATCCTCTTAAATGACTCTTTGGTTGTATTTTGGTAATGAAATGTGACGAGCAGTTGAGGAAACACATAACACATTATTTTAGTATTTAAACCCCTAGTAAAATGATAAAGCTTGTTTTAGCTTTATAAACAATAGCTTAGACACGTTGGCATGGAGGATCAACATGTTAGCTTGCCGAACACAATAGAAAACATTTGAAATTATCAAAAATTTAATCAAGATGTTCTTTGAGTTAGAAGTCCACTGACACATTAAGTGTAAAGGTGCTGTCTAAAGCATTTTATAAGGGGTGATCACATAAATTCCATGATAAATGTTAATTTATCTACTAGATGGAAGGGTTTTTTGTCACCATTCCAGCCACTATTCTGTTTGTTTTCTCACCTGGTTTTGTCCTGACCTTGCACTTTACACACACTTTGCTCCTCTCCTTCACCTTGTACACCTCTCTCTCTCTCTGGACTGGTAATGATAAAATGGATTTTATTTAACTAGATGAATGTATAGAGTTGTGCTTGAACGCCTAGACAAACTCTGTTAAAAAGACGGCTAAATTCATACCTGGGAAAAAAAAATTATAAGTAAAAAATTAATTGATCATTAATCAGTAAATTGAAATATCTGTTTTAAAAGTCATAAAAAACAAACAAAAGAGTCCCAGACACACTGGAGCACTTTGCTCATAAACATTTAATGAACATACCTGTGAACAAGTGCAGAAATCTGACTAAACCTTTTAGAAAACACTTGATTGCAGTGATTTCCTCAAAATGTTGCTAAAAATTTTAGGTTAAGAGCCTCATCATGCTTGTTTAATGTTTTCGTTGTTGTTTATTATTAACAATTCAGAGGAATCACAATTTAAAATTAATGTCATGATTTTCATGGAAATTTTATTCACTATTTTTATTTACTCCAGGTAGGCAGGCAGGCAGAATTGCTTTTGCCCCATGAAGACCAATGAATAGAGGCACGTGACGTCGCCCAGTTCTCCACCCTGGTGCCAAGCCTTGGGTTTTGGTCCTGGTGTGGAGCGTTATCGTCTAGAGATAGTCAGGCTCTCCTCCACACATTGCCTGGGCACTGGAACCCAAATCCTTGCGAGAGGCTGGACTCTCTTTTACTCTGCACTGGCCTGCTGGGAGTGATGGACGGTGGGTTTAGGTCTGCTTGTCTCCCCCCTTCTCAAGTTAGAATTTACCATGGTGAATGAGACGGTAACATCCCTTGGGGTAGTGGAAGGTCTCTCACTGTTGTTTCGGTCTATGGACTGAAGGGCATTATGGGGTATCAAGCCTTCTTAGTGTCCTTTAGAGGGGGAGTATTGGCTAGTGCCACTCCCAGGGATTCCAAAACTCTGCTGGGGGACTTCAACACCCATGTGGGAAACTACTGTGACACCTGGAGAGCCGTGATTGGTAGGAATGGACCCCAGCTCCGAACCAGAACAATGGTTCATTACGGGACTTCTGTCACGTCAAGTCATGGATTGTCCATAATGAACACAATGTTCAAACATAAAGATGTCCATTGTTGTACCTAGCACCATGACACTGCGGGATGGAGGTCGATGATCGACTTTCTAGTTGTATCTTCTGACCTCTGGTGTCATGTTTTGGACACTTAAAGGGTGAAGAGAAGGGTGGAGCTTTCCACCAATCCCCCCCTGGTAGTGAGCTGGATATGCTGGATGAGGCCAGACAGATTTGGCAGGCCCAAGTGAGTACTTAGAGTCTGCTGAGAAAGTCTGTTTGAGCCGCCTGTCAACCAGACGTGCACACGTCCCACCTTCGGGAGGAGCAACATGTTCAACTCCCACCATTGGAGAGCTTCTGTGGAGACATGGAGTCTGAGTGGACGATGTTTTTGCCTCTAATTGTTGATGCAGCCGCACGTAGCTTTGACTGCAAGGTCTGCAGTGCCTTCATGGCAGCAATCCCCGAACCCGGTGGTGGACACCGGCAGTAAGGGATGCTGTCAAGCTAAAGGAGAAGCATTAGCCTGAGTGGCTTGTGGGTCTCCTCAAGCAGCAAGCAGGTATTGTGAGGCCAAGCGTGTTGCTGCCTGGGCAGTTGCCAAGGCAAAGACTCTGACCTGGGAGGAGTTTGGTGAGGCCACGGAGAAATACTATCAGTTGGCCTCAAAGTGATTCTAGGAGACTATCCAGTGCCTCTGTAGGTGGAAGCACTGTTTTGCTAACACTGTTTTCAGCTAGTGTGGAGAGCTGCTGACCTTGAAAGGGGATATTGTTGGACAGTGGAAAGATGTCTGAGCCCATGGTTCTGGTTCTTGACCAGAAAAAGGTGGCTTGTCCCCTTCAGGTTGGAGGAGAGTTCCTGCCTCAAGTGGAGGAATTTAAGTATTTTGGGTCCTGTTCACGAGTGACAGGAGAATGGAGAAGGAAATCGATAGACAGTTCAGTGCGGCTGCTGCTATAATGCAGACGCTGCACTGGTCTGTCGTGGTGAAGAGAGAGCTGAGTGAAAAGGCAAAGCTCCATATGGTCTATGTTCCTGCCCTCACCTATGTTCATGAAATTTGAATCATGACCAAAAGAATGAAATCGCGGATACAAGGGGTTGAAATGAGCTCTCTATGTAGGGTGGCTTGGCTCTCCCTTAGAGATAGGGTGAGGAGCTCAGTCATTCGGGAGAGGCTCGGAGTAGAGTAACTTCTCCTTCACATCAAAAGATGTCAGCTGAGGTGGTTGGACATCTTTTTCGGATGCCTCCTTCAGGAAGTATTCGAGGCACATCAGAAGGAGAACCAAGGGTATGCCCAGGACACGCTGGAGGGACTGTGTCTCAGTTAACTGGAGAATGCCTCGGTGAAGAAGGAAGTCTGGGAGTTCCTGCTGAAATCAATGCTCTTTAATAGGTACGGCTTTTTCCACACACTCCTCACATCTCAAGGGAAAGTTGCTGACCAATAAACTGAAGGAAACAATGACAGACAACAACTCAATAAACTGTAAATTTACATGTTAATCATTGAACAGAGTGCAGACAAAGGCGGCCAGTGATGAGACGGATGTCAGATTTCAGCTTAGGTGGCTCGACCAAAGGTTCTTCAAAGAATATTTATGCTTTATGCCACAGTTGGACTTTTCAGAAACCCCCTCACTGGTATGATGGCAACTTCAAGAAAACAATATGTGGTTTCCAGACCAGTGTACTCTGAGGACAGCCTTGTTGAAGATCATGAGAAGATTCAAAGAAAGCACAAAACTATCATGGCCCATGTCAAGGAATATTTAACGTAAGTGTTGCTGCAGCCTCACTGGATATCTTCATAAAGATCTTCTGCAACAAAGCTCTCATCTTTAAGAAAAACTTAAAAGTTAAACAAATCTTGAAAAACTTCTTTTTTTGTTTGACTAAAACAGCTGTGATGCAAAACGGACCAAAGCAGCAGTACTCTCTACTCTGCCTATCATTGGCTGGATGAGGAGCTACAGAATCAGAGAGTGGCTGCTGGGGGATGTGGTGTCGGGAATCAGTACTGGACTGGTCGCCATCATGCAGGGTGAGGAGATGAATTACATTTTTGATCTCTATCAGACAAAACCCCTGGAAACAACTTAGAAACAAAACTATTTGGAGGAACGTTATAAAGAATTATTACACATACTGAATGATTTAATTCATGTTTTATGTTACTGCTAATGGTTTAGTTAGCAACTCTAAAGAAAAGGCTTTTCACATACTGTTTCCTTTCACTTAACATTTCATTTTCCATGTTGTATTTATATGTTTTTTCCAAGTAGAAATTTCAGTTTTCAAAAAAAAAAAAGCTTAAAAATTCATGCACAGTAAATTACAGTAAAATGAAACCAAAATAAATGGCTTTTTGGAAACATGTTTTTAAGACCAGAGATGTCTTGAATATTTATTAAAGTTTTCTTTATTTAAATAGACCCCCACCCCAATCCCCACCCATCACTCACCTCTACAGTTGTAGCTTTGACATGCTAGCAGCTAGATTTTGGCACATGCTAACCATATACCTACTGTAAACTAAACAATGATTTAATTAAAATAAGTTGTAATTAATCCATAAAAACAGGATAAATTGAGAATATGATCCTGAATGTGTCTTCTGTCCTGCTGTTTAAAAATCATTTTAATTGTTGTGTTGGGATATTTACTAATCACCAATTCCATGCTAATTGTCCTGACGGCTAATAATCCATCTTTTAAACCCAACATTCTTATAGTAATAACATCTTCTTCTGCAACATTTTACGCGGACCATTGGTCACATTTGTTGATCATATGATACCAGTTTTCAGTTTTCTGTCCAAAATCATGTTGAATCAATATGTTAACCATATTGTCGCCCAGTTGTGCATGAATTCAAAACGCCATAAATGAAGATAATTCACCAAGGACAGCTTAAAGAGAAACAAGCCCAGATCATCAGAGAGCCTTTAAAAGTTATTTTACATAAACCTTCACCTGATCAATCTAGAGTGTTTGTTAACAACAGCTGAGTTTTGGTATTTTTGGGCCCAATTTTACTCTAAAAGTCTACAGTGCATTTTGCAAACCTCACATGTTAACTTTTTTGACTGTAGGAGAGAAAAGGCTTTTTCTTGAAATGGTTGTAAGAGAAACTTGGGAACCTCAAGATGCTGCTCTATGCAACAGTTTCCTAAAAATCAGATGTAGACTACATAGTTACAAAAATCTCAGTCTTTTTTGTCACAGTTTCCATAAAAACAAAAAAAAACAATCAAGCAAACATCCAGACAATATTTGGCCATTATTCTAACTTATAACAAAACAACGACCATCTGACTATCTTTAATGCAATGTTATCTTATCTTATTTATTTGACAGATAGTTAAGCACTATTTAGCATATTCGATCCCCAGAAATATGGAGACATTGATTGGTAATTAAAAGTTCAAAGTCACAGAGATTTTAAAAAGCAACAACAAAACAACTGATGTTTAAAGTACAAGAATGTACTTTAAGAATTTGTGGGGGTCAATATAATAAATTCATACTGGATATATTCCCATCTGACAAAAGCACTTAAAGATTGGATCAATTTATTTTATATGAGATTATATTGGGGCAATAAAGTGTTAAATAGATTTTGAGGCTTTATACTCAGCTTTACAAGAGGCATCAATAAATGTGAAGGGCTCTGTGTGTCACAAGTGCCGCTGAATTCCAAGAATTAGAACTATAACTGCGTTATGTAAGCATAAGATTTTGATTTGATTTTAAAAATGTTTTAAATATCTAGATAATATTCTTGTTTTGTTTTTTTCTTTTAATCCGATTTCAGACTCAGAAGTACTTTTTTTGGGGATTCACTCAGTATCTAAGAATCATGAATTAGATTTTTGTCCCATGCCAGTATTATCTATCAAATGTAAACATGTTGCACATTGGAAATTTGATGCAGATTTTTTTTTTGTTTGTTTGATTACATGAGTCAGAATGTCAATGTGAGGTTTAAAGGATTAAAATTGAAAGGAAGAAAAGGATAAAAGCCTTCACAACAACTTTGTCTGTAACTGATTTGTGTAATCAGTGAAATTTGCCATATTTAAAGCGTTTTCCTTGTTTTGTGTAGGACTGGCCTTCTCCCTGCTGGCATCGTTGCCTCCCAGCTATGGCCTCTACACAGCTTTCTTCCCAGTGCTACCATACTTTTTTCTTGGCACTTCGAGGCATATATCAGTAGGTATGTGATGCAAAACCAAGAGATGTTGTATTACAAGGGTCAACCTTTCTGATTAAAAATTATTCTCCGAGAGATAAAACGAAGGCAAGGTTAATGAGTCCAATTCCTGGAACTTATCTAGATCTTATCAGATTGACCAGATTAGATTAGATCTGAATATCTTTTTACTCTCCCATCTTCACACTCTCTCAAGGCCCCTTTCCTGTCCTGAGCCTCATGGTGGGGGCAGTGGTTACCCGCCTAGTCCCTGAAGATGGACCACATGCCAATATTACAGACTTTGAAGGTCTTACCTATGATCAGCGGAGAGTCCTGGTTGCCTCTTCTATGACTTTCCTCATGGGTATATTCCAGGTAAACTCAATTCCCTCACCATCGTTTCTAGCAAATAATGTCGTATTTTCTCTAACCTTCCCCTCTCTGCCTATTCTGCCTCAATGCAGCTAGCCATGGGTGTCCTGCAGGTGGGCTTCATTGTTGTCTACCTGTCAGACACTCTGGTGTCTGGCTTTACCACAGCAGCCGCTGTTCACATCTTGGTTTCCCAGCTCAAGTTTGTGTTTGGTTTGACTGTTCCAGGACTCAGTGGCCCACTATCTCTAATATATGTAAGTTCAACTTTGGTGCAATCGGATATTACAAGGAATCAAATGTCATTATTGGTCACCAGGTGACTCTGAACCCATCCAATCACTGAATAGATGCTTAGAACAGATAAATGTGTGGATGTGCCAAAGCTTTCTTCAGCTGAGCAGAAACAAAACTGAAGTTATTATCTTTGGACCTGAAGTTATTATCTTTGGACCTGAAGTTATTACAACTAAAAACCAGCGATCAGGCCCGAAACCTGGGAGTAGTGATGGACTCTGACCTGAACCTTCAGAGC